>JAIUZE010066851.1:0-50364 GCA_022085475.1 Heliosperma pusillum
ACACATTAGTCATGACAAGCATCAAGCATTAAAATCATCAAACTTATCTTACTACCTTTCCTTAGAGATACAACCAATCATCATTATAGGGTGAATTTAGATCTACACCATTTTCCTCAAATCACAAATTCATTCTAACAACCACTAATATTCCACAAAGTTCAAAGTTCTTCCGACCAAGTATAATATACCACAAACAAATGGGTATAGCATCCACAAAAATGTTACAAGAGGAAGGTAAGGATACCAATGGTAAGATGGAGGAACTATCAAGAGTAATTTCAAAGAGGCAAACAAGTTGGAAGAGAAAAAAAAGCACCTATATAGAAGGAAGAGAGCATAACACAATAAGGACGAGATAATTCAAAGATGAGGAAGAAATACACTTCAATTAGGCTTGTAAATCTTCAAATCTCCGGTAGAGGATACTTCTTCTAGGTAACACAATGATCCACCTCAAAACGGTAGATACAAACAAACATAACATCACTCAAGACAATCAACAAACAAGTTAGAACCTAACAAACATCAAGTACACCAAAGACTACCACCTTAGGTCCTTAAGTCTACCCATCTCTCATTTATTATTTCAAGGTCAAGTAGTTTAAGTTTAGGGTTCACGTGTGTGCGTCGGGAGCGATAAAGCTCTGATACCAACTGTGACAACCCTCGCGAATGCGGAAATATAAAACATACAAGAATGTGAATTATATAGCGGAAAATACGGTATTTTAAAAACCTTTATACATGCAAGATAGAAAAATACGAGGAGTGTCAAAATATTACAAACTAAATAAAAATACCACAAGAGACGTAGTCTCTCAAAGTGTTAACAAAAGACAAAGTAATTAGCAACTAGCTAAACAACGTCTAGAGGTGTTTCATCCAGGGACAACGCCCGCTAGCTCACACCCGAACCCAAAAGAGCATAAGCAAAAAGCCATCCATGCAAGCAACCTGTTCATTCATGAAAAACATGAACGCCACAATCAGTGGGGAGTAACTCCGGGTTCTCCCAGCCATATCACATTAAACGTACATATAAGGAAATACAAAAGTAAAATCATGCATATATAGATATACATGTGAGATACGATAAGAATAGATAGACAATTCGATAAATAATGATAAGATCATGTGGAAATCAAATCTGAAACCATCATGTTATTCAAAGACTCGGGGAAGACACTCTTAGACAACCGAATACGCTCACTAGGGCTTGTATCTCACCGATAGCGGTATAAGTTTGATAAGATTGAGACTCGACAGACAAACCAAGTCAAGTCATGCGATAATCACAATAAATCCAACATGTTATCATCCATTCACGAACCAAGACATTGACGGTGTCCAATCATGCAATGACCATGAATAATATCATGCAATCACGCACTCAAAGAACGACGACACAGACGACATCTCTCACGGTAAATGAAACGCACTAGCATCGTGTACATGGCAAGTATGATTAAAAGGCATCCACGAGATCACATTTCCCTGAACGCATACACGATCACATTTCGTATATGTAGACTAATTTCTTCCTGGTAGGAACGATAAGGCTCCTAATCTAAACATGTCCAGATTCTTCGAATCACCATTTTCCGATTCGATTATGCGATCAACGTTTCGCACCCAAGACTCGGTCTTACACATGACGCCGAGTACCCCAAATTCGGTAGATCAATTCACGAAAGAGGCGGAAAAACAGCTCAAGCCTAATAACATGCGGTACGCTACATGCAAATAACACCACCTCGCAAGTACACAACATTTGACGGCCGGGTCGATCAACGAATAGCGTTCAACTCCCAACAACGTCGTCGTATGCCCACTAACACATGCATTTAAGCAGTAGGATACCTCTCCGTTCCGACATTCCAGCCTTACGAACGGGAAGGTAGCCAAGGGAATGAGAGTACAAAGCACAAGACAAAACAGTGCTCAAACAGTAACATTTGTAAAAACCGACTCAAAGTGGGACATAGCAAAAACCGTCACAAAACATGTGATACAAGCGAATGAAATATCATATATCCAAAACATGAATATTATAAGTCACTACGTAAAATTATACGATAAACGAATCATGCGAACTATTATAAATTACGATTTTTAGAGATTTCAAGAAGAAAACACAGCCGTGTTCCAGGCCGGTGTGGAGGGAGGCGGCCGGTACCCCGGCTCGGAGCACAACACACTCAAAAACCAAGTTTGGAAACTAACTAAAACAAGGGTCCACTTCAAACGGTCATAACTAGAGTTCTATATATGGGAATGCAGAAATTCGAAGTCGAGGTGATAGCTTATCCTCTTACGGTTCCAACGAGTGGTCACAAGCTCAAAACAAGCAAATAACGAAGGAGATATGATCATTCTACAAAAAAGGGTCGGAGTAGTGAAATGCCAGCCGGGCACTGAACCGGCTGCCGGTCCTTCGGCCAGGAGCACCCTTCTACCCGAGAACCACAACCACCATTTCTATCATTTTCAAATCTCCTAATTCACTTCTAATAATTATCAACAATCAATATTTATTATCAACAATCATCAAATAACCACAATCATAAAACATAACATGATTCCTAAGCTTCTAATCGTATTCTAAATACGATTTCTAATCATATAAAGCATGCAAAACACGTAAATGATACCGAGTAACCCTTCACCGTTACCTTTACGCGTCTTTAATCGATTACTAAGCCTTCCTAGTAGTCTACACCTACAATTAGGCAATATAAGATGAATATACTTCACCTTGAGAAAGACGGATAATTTAAAAAGCGAGAAAGACGGTAATTTTATTACCAATACGGATAGAGGAAGCTAAGAGGGGAAGAATAAGACGAACTTACGTGAATTCCGTCAAAGATCGAATGATCTATGCGAATTATAAGATCGAAATCAAGAGGGAGGCAAGGTTTGATTTTGCTTAAGGAAGAAGAAAGGGTTTTTGGTGTTTGTGTTGAATGAAAATAGGTTAAGGAGTATGAGGGAGTATAAGTAAAGGGTGAATCGGAAAAGTCAACGAAAGTCAAAGGCGGCTCAAAAGTCAAGAAAAGTCAAAGACGACTCAAAAGTCAAGAAAAGTCAAAGACGACTCAAAAGTCAAGAAAAGTCAAAGACGACTCAAAAGTCAAGAAAAGTCAAAGACGACTCAAAAGTCAAGAAAAGTCAAAGTCGCCTTAAAACGGGTTTCACATGAAATCTTGCGGAAATTCCAAATACGAACTCGGAAATTCTAAATTCGACTCGAAACTTTAATATCTAAATTAAAACTTAAATTTGCTGAAAAGATTTCGTAAAATATTTCTACTAGAAAAAATAGGGTACATTTCTGGGTGTTACACAGGTTGCTTGCATTGGATGACTTTTTGGATATGATATTTTGGGTTCGGGTGTGAGCTAGCGGGCGTTGTCCCTGGAAGTTTCACCTCTAGACGATTTTAGCTAGTTTTGCTAAACACTTGTTCTTTGCTAACATTTTTAAGAGACCCCGTCTCTTTGTTGTATTTCGTATTTTGTTTGTAATATTTTGACACTCCTCGTGTTATATATCTTGCATGTTCAAAGGTTTAAAAAAAAATACCGTATTTCCGCATATTATTTCACATGCTTGTATGTTTTATATTTCTGCATTCGCGAGGGTTGTCACAGCTGAGACGAGTTCCTGGGGTCAAGCCTAGCTTGGTGGAAGAAGAGAAAAAGGCTTAAAGGTAAACCCACACCAATACTAAATTGGCGACTATTGGAGCTGAATAGGAACCGACTCAAGGTGAACATGCGCAGGTCCAACCTTAACCCACATCGGTCGAAGTCATTTGGGACAGGTTAAAAAGTTCTTACACTGGTTGGTGCCATATCTCAGGCGGGCCTGCAACAAATCAACCCCAAAGGGCATAAACAAATGGTTGTTTAGCAACCATGTTTACAAGGCTTAATGGATGACACAAATGCTAAAGATTCCAAGGACAGATGACATAATATGGTCCTTTTTTGTATCATAAATAAGCCAAGACAATTGAGGAACAAAGACAAGATTTGGCAGCAAAGACAAGGACATAGCAGTCCTTTATCTAAGGACATGGCACTCCCTTGTCTCGGCCAAGACAAGGCCATGACAAGGACATGCCAGCTACCTTGGCAAGGCCAAGACAAGACCTTGGCAAGACCAAGACAAGGACTTGGAAAGCCTTGACAAGGACAAGGGGCCCCTGTCTCGACCAGGACAACCTGTCTCGGTCTGGACAAACCCTTAAGTCCATCTTTGCTTAGTGCGAGATAACCTCCATGTGCTTCGAGCATTGGAGCGGAGTTGAGTCCATGCTGTGTATTCTTGGGCGAAACTACTCCTAGGCTTAAACTTTCTATGTGATCTTGTTTAAGTCATATCCATCTATGTTTCATTATGTTTGCACAAAACTCACAAAAATAAACACTCCTAAAAAAGCCCCTCAAAACCCAGACTACAACTGCTCATTTCGCGTTTAATTTGTTGTTGTTTCGTTGTGTGTTTTGTCGCTATTTCGAGTTGAATTTGGGTCGTCACCAGTTTCTTTGCAGGGTCTAACCCAAACCCGCACCAGTTGATGCCAAAATTCCTTTATCTTTCCCGAAAGCCCGCCCGGATCCTCTCCAAGCCGCCCGAGTCCTTTTGCAAAAAGAAATATGCAAATAGGCTTTACCTTATTCGTAAGGAGAGTATAAATAGAACAAGGATGATTGAGAGAGGTACACAACCCTATATAGAGTTTTTATATTGCCTTATTTCTCAAGAAACATTAATCCTTCTCTAATTAATCCTTAATCTTAATTTAATCCTAGTTTAATCTTATGTTTTATCCAAGCTATTAGATGTACTCTATAATCAACTATTAAAGACGTTTATTTGGAGTTTTCATATTCAAGTACTCATCTTTCCTTCATAGTATTTGTGTTGGTATAATTTCGTATCAGATCTTTTATTACCTTTAGTTTATTTCATTTTTATAGTTAATTAGTTAATTAATTAGTTGAATACATTGTTTATTGCTAAATTCATACTGAATCTCTATTATTGTAATACTCCGTATTTCCTAGGAGACTCGGCCGAGTACAAGGACATTACGCGACCCAGTAGGTGCGACTCGGTCGGGTCACTTGGTGGTACTCCACCGAGTTGGGCAGAGTACATGATGAAGACCTTAGTCGTCAGCCTCAATCAAACAATATTTATAACAAGACTAGCACAATAGAAGTCAATATTGAAACACAAGAACGGTAGTATAAACAGGTGATGAGTAACTATGATAGCTAGCGCCTAGGTGTCACGATATGGGTTTGGTGTGAAACTAAGACTAATGAAAATAAATAGGGATATTCTACATGATACCCCTCTATTTTTTCATATTCCACATGGTACCCCTATTTTTTTCAAAAAAACTTTCACCGCGTATAATTCATGATCATGAATTCATAACGCGGTGAATCGTTTTTTTCAAAATGATCGTCTTCTCGAGATCTTCAACTTGAAAAAAAAAAGTTACTTTATGAATTCGTAGCCATAAGATATCGTCGGTAAAAGTTTATTTAGTTAAATCATTTGACCCCATAACTCTGTCAAAAGCGGTCATAAAGCGGCATTTTTTTTCAAATCGAAGACCTCGAGAAAAAGATCATTTTGGAAAAAAGAGTCATCGCGTTCCGAATTCATGAGCATGAATATACGTAGTCAAAGTTTTTTTTGAAGAAAAAAAGGGGTACCACATAGAAAACGAAAAAACATAGGGGTATCACGTATAGGGTCAAGATCCGGTGAGAACCAATAACATAATGAGAACCGTGAGAACTCTCACTAAATCTCCACCAAATCTTGTTTCGAAATTTTTGATGGATCATTTACAATTAGTTTAATTAGGTTATTCAATCGACATATTTGTAGTAAGTAAACAAAATTTATTGATTATATTAAAAAATATGTACTTATTGTACATAAATTCAATTAGGTAAACTAAAATTACTCTAAATGCATGAAACTGAGCACTAAGTGCATGCAAATTGTTACATGCATGAAAACAATTACTAGGTGCATGAAAATAACTAGCTCTAGATGCATGAAAATGAGTACTAGGTGCATGCAAATGGTTAGATACATGAAACTGACTACTAGGTGTATTAAGAAGAGTAAAATCTATTTCGACTCGATTTCCGTCAGTAGTAGCTTATAAAAATTAGGCCAAGAAATATGTTATCTAGCCATAATATTCTAAGCCGAATCCAAACATTTTGTTAGTTTTAAAAAATAAATTTTGTAAGGCAGAGTTCTCACGATTCTCATTATCTTATTGGTTCTCACCGGATCTCAATTCATCACGTATAATATCCCAAATAAATAAGTAAATAAAAAAATTAAATGTAACTACAACATGATTAACGGTAACTCAATCAATTATAAGGGCTAGGACGAGTGAGTTAATATCGGTAATTAGGGCTCTAGAGAGTCGGGTCTAACTATACAACCTCCACTTTCCAATAAGCCTTTAGCAAGACCTTCCTTAACAAATAAAGGCGCTACCATCTAAGTTGCCCGAGATAATTGAAGAGTCTATCGATCCCAAATACTCAAGAGGGGGGGGGGTGAATTGAGTACAAATAAAGTATGCCTACTTTTTCGTTTGTCCGTATGAGCCTGAATGGGTAATGAGTAGTTCGAATTTATTAAATAAAATCGACCTAACTAATTGCTTGTCATGTGTTTGAAAACAAATAAATAAGTAAACCAAACAGAGAAACAGGAGACACAAGGATTTTTGAAGTGATTCAGTTTCACACGTTGAAACCTACGTCCACTATTTCTCGATTAATAGTTTTAGTATCTTCCTACGGATTACAAAATTACTAACCTAATCGTACAACTAACTCTAGTTGTAACTCAAGGTGAGTATCGTTAAATACTTGATTCTATCTTACGTTAATAAGAAACTGTTTTTGTTTGTTCTTTGATGTTCACACAATTGAACGAATAAGCGCTAATATCAAATAACGTTTCTTCAAAAGTAAGATGCAAGAAAGGTATGGCTTTTCGAAAATAGGTTTTTCAAAATAAATATTTTACTTAAAATATTTATGACAATGCAAAATATAAAATCTAATGTGAAAAGCTTAATTTTAATGCATGAGGTGCAAGGGTATTTATAGTAGTATAGTTAACTAGGTTTTAATTAAAACCCTAGTATAGCCGTGACCTAATTTGGGTACCAAGATAAGTGTAGGATAAATTCACAAACCCTAATTCACCATATGTCTGCCTTCTGCAACAAGAAAGATATTAGGTTTAGAATCATGTTTATACTCTAATTGAAGACGAGAGCTATTCACAAACAACACAACTCATAAGCCGTAGTATCGTGAAGCCTTAGTCCAACATGGTTTTAACAAGATATATTTAGGGTTTAGATTTGAACATATATGAAATCCTAGATAGCATGACAACTCATAGGTTGTTATACTAATCAATAGAGAAATCATAATTAGATTCAAATTAAATAAATTTAAACTATGATCTTCCATAAATACACCTCTAATGAAGGTTTGTTTAAAAACTTTATTTAAAACGGTTTTAAAAATTAAAATTTAAAATTAAAACAGCCATACTGATTTCCGCAGCTCCAAGTTTATAGTAGAATCACTTATAGCCTTGAGCCTGTCAAGTAAGGTTATAAGTAAAACAGCTATAACTTTACTTCCCAAAATTACTATTGAAATATACCGTTATTGGATGACGACCTATACTATAAAATCTTCATGGAGATCTTCAGTATGTTGATCATCACTTCATTCCAATCTTGAGCTCTTCATCTTGAGCTCCACAAGCCACTCCAATTCTTTATCTTTGATCTTGAGCTGGACTTTCGGCAAGGTTATGACAGAACGAATCATAACTTCACCGCAGCAGTTCCAAGGTTATGACTCAATGACCTATAACCTTGCAATACCTTTGCTTCACAAATCATCAAGGTTATAGCTGAACAAGCTATAACTTTAAGTGCCAAACCATGTTTAATCTATCAAACTAAACAAACAATTATAAGCACAAGCATATACATTATAAGACCAAACATGTCATTATCAAATCCCCCCTTTTTGATGATGACAAGCCTCTAATGATTTGTGACTAAGGTAAGTTCCCCTAAACATAATAATATAAAAATTATAATAGGGTAGAATGCAAGAACAAGATATTTAAGCCAAAAGTATAAGCACCTAAGGACCTTAAGATATTAAAAGTCTTAACAGGGAGCAAGTTTGGGCAATCAACTTAAATCAAGGTGATGTCTTCCCCCTCTTGGCATCATCAAAAAGATGAAAACAAACATGAAATGACTAGAATAATACTAAACACGGAGAGAATTAAACAATCACATAAGCATATTATAGCAAAAGAAATTGTTCAAACGCCAAGTAGTGCAAAATACGAAGTGTTTAATACAACCACACAAAAAAACTGCCAACTGGGAATAAGGATTGTTTCAAAGTAAGGCAAGGAGAGGGGAAATCAAGGGGCATGGACATTGTTAACCACATTAGGGTTAACATAGCCAGGATGGGTTTGGAACTCGAGGGAATCCAATCGATCAAAGCAAGATCGAACATGATTAGCCTGGGCGGTGAGGCAGATGTCGAAGTTGACCACCTTGCAAGTAAGAGCCTCCGCAGCTTCATAAACAACATGCATGTCCTCCCGCATCCGCTTCCCATCTATAACCAGCGTGAAAGTTCATAGACCCTAATTAGACTCCTCTAATTAGTTACTAAATTACTTGTTAATTTAGTGTTTAATAAAGATCTATGTAACATGCATGCAAATTAAAATGCATAATAAAAAGTAAGAAGAAATTTCCTTACATTGGGAAATTTCGGTTTATATGGGCACAACAAGAAACACCTTTCTTGTTGATCTTGTGCTAGAAAGAAATAGATGATCCTCCTTGTAATCTTCAAATTAGAAGACCTCCTTTAAGAAGCACCCAAGATAGAACCCAAACTAATCACTTAGTTTTTTACTAGAAAACACAAGTGATAAGATGAACTAATATTAGATTTTATTACTACTCTAGTAATAGGAAATATTAGTGTTTGAGAGGTTTTAGAGAGATGAGGATTTTAGTGAGATGTACATGCAAAATAAGAATGAACAAGTGAGTGAAAATGAACAACAATCTTGTCCATTTAAGGACACATATGGTCCGGCCATATGAGCCTAATAGGCCTCTTATTTTGCTTAAAATATTCTCATGCAAATTACTTTGAGTGTAGTAGTGAATAAGACCATGATCATGTGTCATAAACATGACATGATCACATGTTGTAGTGTAATACAAGAAACAACAATCATCATGTTATACACTACCATAATTTCGGCACCCACTAGTGTCATGTGGTCCATTTTGATTTTTGATATTTGTCCCACAAATACTTATAATCATATGTTTAATTATCTTGTATAATTAAGGGTTAATTTGATCATATAACAATTATATGACTCAAATTAATAAATAATATACACTTAACTTTTAAGTGATATTATATCATTATATCAATATATAATGGGTCCCACAATGCCTAGTTAGATTATTTTACAACTCCTTGTAAATATAATTAACTAATCACCTTTACCTCAAAGTATATGCATAACCTCAACTAATTTAATGAATTAACTATTAATCATTAAATTAAATCTTATTTAATCGTATTAAAATAAGACGTAAAATTTATTCAGTCAATTATCGTATAATTGACTAATAAACTTATCCGGAATGAGTTCGTAACTCAATTTCCAATAATTAACTCTCGTAACTAAACATATATCAAATATATATATAAAGTACTAATTAATATGTATCGTATACAAATAATTAGATTTCTGTTTGGGTCTCATCCTATAGGTGTGACCGAAAGGGGTCAGTTGATTACCGCCGTCATACGACAATAACGTCTAACTCTAGTCAGCTGACCGTTATCGATTTACGTTAATCAACTGACGTGGAGTATCAAAATACTAGTCATCCCACTAATATTCCAAAATGAGATTTATAATATAAATGCACTATTGTGGAGGACACTTGCTCCAACAATCTCCCACTTGTCCGATACAAGTTGTGCATATAGCCACACTATTGCGGAGGACTCCTACTCCCACAATATCTCCCACTTGTCTCGACAAGTTGTAAGCTACCAATTCTCTTGTTACTTTTGCGTCAGATCCTCCCACTTATCGCAAGGTGTCTTTCAGGTCGCACTTGCGATTGGAAAATAAATTGAGTGGTTTTCTCGATCTAGAGAGTAACTGTCTGACCGGAAAATCTACCGTAGATCTCTTCCGAGCGTGGCCACGCATTTCCAGTCACTACTCCTCGAGTGGCCCGAAGATGTTAATACCCAACGTGGGTGGACAATTCCTGTTGACCCAACTTACACTGTATAATGCAAATCACCATGACCCAGTAGATGCCCATCGGCCTCCTTTCACGGCACGACCTAGGACAAAAACCAAAGTCAATCGGAAAATACACCGACTCAGGTAAATGGTCGCCAGTCTAAAGAATCGACTCATAGGAATATAATAGAAATCCCCGCCACGACCAGGCTTCAACAATTTTGATAAGGGACTCTATCATGGTCACTGTCCGACAGAGTGTCTCTACAGTCTGTCTATGTAAACGATCAGTCATCTCCATGACTCCATGGTGCTGAACCAACCATCGATCGACTTACAATCTAGTCATTGCGAGACGTCACCTTATGCAAATGACTAGGGACAATTACTAAGTTCATCATGTTCACTTGAATTGAGTTCAACCTTTCTTATAACCAATTCGGATAAAACAAAGTAATAAAATTTAGTCAATACTAAATAAAAGAGCTCATATAAAACTCGAACAATGAATGCAATTATCATATATGTAAACATTGATACAACATTCAATTATTACATATCACATAATCTAGAGGAATTCAGGAACTCGTCTTAATCCCATCGAGACGACATGACTGTCATGTTTAGCCTTTGTAAGAGGCTTGGTTAGAGGATCAGCGATGTTATCGTCTGTCCCAACCTTACATACATCTATTTCCTTCCTCTCCACGTAATCTCTAATTACATGGTATTTCCTAAGTACATGTCTAGACTTGTTACTAGACTTGGGCTCCTTTGCTTGAAAGATAGCCCCACTGTTATCACAATACATCGTGATGGGATCTGTGGCAGTAGGGACTACTCCTAGTCCTTCCAAGAACTGCCGAATCCACACAGCTTCCTTTGCAGCCTCTGATGCCGCGAGGTACTCAGCTTCTGTTGTAGAATCCGCAGTCACGCTTTGCTTGAAGCTTTTCCAGCAAACGGCTCCTCCATTCAACATAAAGACATAGCCGGATTGGGATTTTAAATCATCCCTATCAGTTTGGAAACTAGCGTCCGTGTAACCCTTTACACGTAACTCAGTCTCTCCTCTAAACACCAAGAACGAATCTTTAGTCCTTCGTAAGTACTTAAGGATGTTCTTTACGGCTATCCAGTGACTCTCACCTGGATTGGCTTGATAACGACTCGTCATGCTCAAAGCATAGGCGATGTCAGGGCGAGTGCACATCATAGCATACATGATTGACCCAACTGCTGAAGCATAAGGGATCAACTTCATGCGTTCAATCTCCTCGGTGACGGTAGGACTCTGGGATTTACTCAGAGTGATACCATGACCTATTGGAAGAAAGCCTCTCTTAGAGTCTTTCATTTTGAACCGATCAAGAATCTTATCTATATAAGCTTCTTGACTTAATGCTAGTATCCTCTTGGATCTATCTCTATAGATCCGGATACCCAAAATGCGTTGTGCCTCTCCCAAATCCTTCATCTGGAAATGTTTCCCAAGCCACTCCTTGGTAGAAGTAAGCATTGGTATGTCATTCCCAATGAGAAGTATGTCATCCACATACAAGATAAGGAAAGTAACTTTGCTCCCACTAAACTTCATGTATAAACATGGTTCCTCGACACTTCGAGTGAATCCGTTTTGTTTAATTACATGATCGAAGCGATGATTCCAACTCCTTGATGCTTGCTTAAGACCATAAATGGATCTCTTAAGTTTGCATACCTTCTTAGGGTTGGATTTATCCTCAAAACCTTCAGGTTGTGTCATGTACACTTCCTCTTCTAGAATCCCATTCAAGAAGGCGGTTTTGACATCCATTTGCCAAATTTCATAGTTATAAAATGCGGCAACCGCTAAGAGAATCCTAATGGATCGAAGCATAGCGACTGGGGCAAAAGTTTCGTCATAGTGTAAACCATGAACTTGAGTGAAGCCTTTTGCCACCAATCTAGCTTTGTAGATATCATTATGTCCATCTATGCCATTCTTGATCTTGTAGATCCACTTGCACTGAAGAGGTTGCACCTTCTCAGGTAAGTCTACCAAGTCCCATACTTGATTTTCGTACATAGAATCCATTTCGGATTGCATGGCCTCTAGCCAATGCTTGGAGTCGGGACTAGAAACGGCCGACTTGTAGGTTGTGGGTTCATCACTTTCAAAAAGTAATAAATCACCATCTCCCTCGATACATCCGAGGTAACGATCAGGTTGATAACTAATTCTACCTGACCTTCTAGGGACAATAACCGTTTCAGACGAGGAGGGAACGTTTTCCTCCACTTCATTTTCGGTTTGTGGCTCTCGAACTTCGTCAAGTTCGAATTTTCTCCCACTCTGCCTTTTAGAAACGAAATCGCTTTCTAGAAAGACAGCATCACGAGACACAAACACTTTGTCCTCATGACGGTTGTAGAAGTAATATCCACGAGTCTCCTTAGGATATCCTACAAAATAACATTTGTCGGATCTGGGTGCGAGCTTGTCATTAGACTTTTCATGAACAAACGCCTCGCAACCCCAAATTTTCATAAACGACAAATAAGGAACCTTTCCTTTCCATATCTCATATGGAGTTTTATTGGCTGCTTTAGTCGGGCTACGATTTAGTGAAAATATTGCGGTTAAGATGGCAAATCCCCAAAACGAGTCAGGAAGCTCTGTAAGACTCATCATCGACCGAACCATATCTAATAAAGTTCGGTTTCTCCTTTCAGACACACCATTTAATTGAGGTGTTCCAGGAGGAGTCCATTGTGATACTATACCGCAATCTTTTAGGTGTGAATCAAATTCATAATTTAGATATTCACCACCACGATCGGATCGTAGGGTTTTTATCTTCTTATTCAATTGTTTTTCCACTTCATGTTGAAACTCTTTGAACTTTTCAAAGGCTTCACTCTTATGCCTCATTAAGTAGACGTATCCATATCTACTTAAATCGTCGGTAAAAGTAATGAAGTACTTGTAACCACCTCTAGCTTGGTGAGTCATTGGGCCACATACGTCGGTATGTACAAGGCCTAATACTTCACTTGCTCGTGTCCCTTTTCCCGTAAAAGGAGCACGAGTCATCTTGCCCAAAAGACAAGATTCGCATTCACCATAAGATTCATAATCAAATGGTTTGAGAAGTTTCGTTGAAACGAGTCTCTTTATGCGTCGTTCGTTTATATGACCTAAACGACAATGCCAAAGGTATGATTGATTAGGTTCACCTAATTTGAGCTTCTTGCTTTCGATATGATATATTTCATTAACATTATCAAGAACATAAATGCCTCCAATAGAGATGGCTTTACCATAAAACACATCATTAAAAGAAAACGAACAACTATTGTTCTTGATTACAAAAGAGAAACCCTCCGCGTCAAGTACGGAAATGGAGATAATGTTCTTAGTCAAGGAGGGTACAAAATAACAATTATTTAAATACAACTCAAGACCACTAGCTAAGGTTAATACATAAGTTCCTACGGAGACGGCGGCAACTCTTGCTCCATTCCCCATTCGTAGGTCCACATCACCCTTGGCTAGTGCTCGCACGTCCTTCAGCCCCTGCAAGTGATTACAAAGGTGAGAACCACATCCAGTATCAAATACCCAAGTGGAAGTGCAAGCATAGTTAATATCTATCATATAGAGAGAAGAGAGGATTATACCTGACGGTGTCACACATCCGTCCTTCTTATCCTTCAAATACTTGGGACAATTGCGTTTCCAATGTCCCTTGCCTTTACAATAAAAGCATTCGGCTTCGGCGTGCTTCTTACCCTTAGCCTTGGCATTGCTATACATAATAGCTTTGCCCTTTCCTTTCCTTGCTTCTTAAATTGGGCTTTGGCTTTTCCCTTCCCCTTTTGAACCCCTAGCTTCAAGTTCTTCAATCTCATTGTAAGAACATCCTTTTGCTCACTCCCACTTGCTTCCATATCCCTTTCGACTTGGGTAAGGAGAGCATGGAGCTCGTGAAAGCTCTTATCCATGCCATGCATGTTATAGTTTGCCCTAGCTTGGGCAAACTTGGGAGGAAGTGAGTGAAGGATGCGGCCAACCGCTAGCTTCTTAGGAATCTTGACCCCTAGACGATCTAGAGTGTCAACATGTTCCACCATCTTAAGCACATGTGGGCCAACCTTTTGGCCCTTCTCTAACTTGGCTTCAAAAAGCCTAGTCATAGCATTGTATTGGCGAATCTCGGGTGATTGAGAAAAAGCCAATGTCACCCTAGAGAATATCTCATATGCTCCAAGGGTGATGTATTGTTGCTTAAGGCTTGAGGACATCGACCAAATCAAGACCATCTTGACGTCGTTTGCTACCTTAAGGTATTCCTCATAGGCGGCTTTGGCCGCATTAGTGGCTCTTGGGCCGGGTTCATTGGGAGGTGCCTCGGTCAAGTAGCGCAAAACGTTATCCGATAACGCCGCACTCTTGATCGTTTGCTCCCACTCGACGAAATTAGTTCCATCGTCTTTTAAGATGCATTTGTCCATAACGGACCTTAGCCATGAGTCTTTTCCTAGTTGAACGGTGTTGTTATTGTTTGCCATTGCGAATTATGAATAACTACAACAAAATTAGGAAATATTAACATTCATTGTTTTAATCAATTTTACTTGTATAACCAATTTAAACAAGTCACTCATATAATGACCCCTCACGAAATTATATAAGCGATTCCGAGACCCGCATTTTAGACAAAAGAACATGTTATGCAACTTTTATGTAAAAGACGGTAAGTCAACTTTTGACTAATTCTACTCCTAGAACTCTCGGTTGACGGATTTCAACTAAACCCATCTCCTAGTCCCAAGATAACGCTTATCTTGTTGAGTCCAACCCAATTTAGGCGTGTGATCGTATCACCCTACTTACCCGAGGTAAAAAGGTCCACGTTGTGGTTGTCCTAATGAACACGGGGTTCATAGGTGCTTCAATTGGTAAGGCTAAATCTCAATTCCTTTTTAAGTTATGTGAGAGGTCTTGCCAATTTTAGTTATTAATTCCCTATAAGTGAACTAAGTCGGCGAATTTTGAATAACGTTGAATTGACAATCGATAAATAAAATGCATGTTGGTGATTTTGGCATGTGCGGAAAAATAAAGCAAGCAATCAAATTAAATCCTAGTATGGCCACCTAGCTAATCTAATTAACTAGATGATTACAAATCGGAAACCAACTCCTTGGTCCCTTGCCTCTTCTTGGAACGCCTTCCAATATGGCACCGTCTTTTGGAACACCGACTTTGGGAATCACCGTCTTCACAATAAATAATTACAAAAATACAAATGAATACATAGCAAATTCCTATTATACATTTGATCTATAAAATGAAATTATTAATTATTACAAAACGGCGATACGAAATCGCAATAAATTACAACCAAATCGGTATTCCCTTACATTACGGGTAATACCGATTAAAAATAATCTAGGCCATACTAGGTACAACTTGCAATAAAATAAATAAATGACATTCATTCATTCAACAACATAAATAAAAATGCTGTAAAATCATGCCAAAATCACCCTCAACACTTGTCATGTTCATTCTAGCTCGGTTTTTACGAATTTTATCGATTTTTATCTACTAAAATCAATAATCAACACTTAAATCGTATTTAAGCTCAAACTAATTATCTAAACAGATTTAGAACTCAAAATTAGTGCCCACTAATTTCACTCGTATTTAATTAGTTTGAATTGATCGCATTTGCTATTTAAAGAGGTTTAATCATAACTTTTATGAATTAAACCCAAAACAAAATTAAAAAATCATTAAAATTGAAACAAATAAAATTTGTACATACTGGAACACTTCCAGGAACCTCAAGAACAAAAAACATTTGCCCAAAAATTGAAATGATTTTATGAACAAATAGCTTTATAAGCTTAAATAGTAAAATGATGAAACAAATTTTCAAATTTTACCAGGATGATATAAATAATATTTTAAAATGTACAAAAAATTTTGAACTCCAGAAAGTCACGTTTCAATTTTAAGAACAAAATAACTCCTTTAAATCGATTTTTATCCAATAAAAATCAATAACCATGCAATACATGACCAAATGTCACGAAACTTTACATACAATATGTACACCATGCATGTGAGAATATATTAAAATTTGAGGCCAGATTCAACATGCAACTATTTTTAGTTAACTTTTAACATAAAACCGCATGTTAACTCGGTTTTAAAGGCCATAAAACATAATAAATAGCAAATTAATTCGTAAATTCACCAAATTTGACCACAAACATTTTGAGGTCAGTAGGAATGCATGCAAATCATAAAATTTTGTGAAAACCATTTTTAACATAAATTTTCGATTTTACTCAAGTTATCGTATAACCCGATTTTAATGCTTAAAATCAACATGCATGCTACAAGCTAGCTCTGATACCACATGAAAGTTCATAGACCCTAATTAGACTCCTCTAATTAGTTACTAAATTACTTGTTAATTTAGTGTTTAATAAAGATCTATGTAACATGCATGCAAATTAAAATGCATAATAAAAAGTAAGAAGAAATTTCCTTACATTGGGAAATTTCGGTTTATATGGGCACAACAAGAAACACCTTTCTTGTTGTTCTTGTGCTAGAAAGAAATAGATGATCCTCCTTGTAATCTTCAAATTAGAAGACCTCCTTTAAGAAGCACCCAAGAGAAAACCCAAACTAATCACTTAGTTTTTGACTAGAAAACACAAGTGATAAGATGAACTAATATTAGATTTTATTACTACTCTAGTAATAGGAAATATTAGTGTTTGAGAGGTTTTAGAGAGATGAGGATTTTAGTGAGATGTACATGCAAAATAAGAGTGAACAAGTGAGTGAAAATGAACAACAATCTTGTCCATTTATGGACACATATGGTCCGGCCATATGAGCCTAATAGGCCTCTTATTTTGCTTAAAATATTCTCATGCAAATTACTTTGAGTGTAGTAGTGAATAAGACCATGATCATGTGTCATAAACATGACATGATCACATGTTGTAGTGTAATACAAGAAACAACAGTCATCATGTTATACACTACCATAATTTCGGCACCCACTAGTGTCATGTGGTCCATTTTGATTTTTGATATTTGTCCCACAAATACTTATAATCATATGTTTAATTATCTTGTATAATTAAGGGTTAATTTGATCATATAACAATTATATGACTCAAATTAATAAATAATATACACTTAACTTTTAAGTGATATTTTATCATTATATCAATATATAATGGGTCCCACAATGCCTAGTTAGATTATTTTACAACTCCTTGTAAATATAATTAACTAATCACCTCTACCTCAAAGTATATGCATAACCTCAACTAATTTAATGAATTAACTATTAATCATTAAATTAAATCTTATTTAATCGTATTAAAATAAGACGTAAAATTTATTCAGTCAATTATCGTATAATTGACTAATAAACTTATCCGGAATGAGTTCATAACTCAATTTCCAATAATTAACTCTCGTAACTAAACATATATCAAATATATATATAAAGTACTAATTAATATGTATCGTATACAAATAATTAGATTTCTGTTTGGGTCTCATCCTATAGGTGTGACCGAAAGGGGTCAGTTGATTACCGCCGTCATACGACAATAACGTCTAACTCTAGTCAGCTGACTGTTATCGATTTACGTTAATCAACTGACGTGGAGTATCAAAATACTAGTCATCCCACTAATATTCCAAAATGCGATTTATAATATAAATGCACTATTGTGGAGGACACTTGTTCCAACACAGCGAACCCCCTTGACAGACCAGAATTATCAACCTGTCATGCTGACGATACACCTCTTGTTGAACATGCAGCAATGTTTGCTTCATTGATTGTAAGCGATCATCAATACGTTGCATCCAAGAGGCCACATCATCACTGACCCCACCTGCCCCTGCACTACTACCTGCCAAATTCCCCTGTTGTGCTGCGCCAAAACCCGAGACCATCCATGTCAATACCGAGGCCTGTGTCTCAAATTTCTCCAATATGGTAGACAGAAAAGCATCAAGCTTTGTGTCCACAAGCTGCATCACATAGGAACTTTCAACGGGTATTTATCCGGGTTCACCCGTAACCACAAAACCCAACTCCGGACCCATAACACCAATACCTATGAATTTCAGAAATTTTCCGCACATACCATCGCGTGACAGCAAGCCATAACTGTGCGGATTAAAAACTTTTTTAATCTCCAAAAGACGAGAGATCCACATACCATAAGGAACATAAATGGTAGTGGATGGCTTGTCCTTGGTGACCATCATGCTTATTTGAAGGATGCGATGAAAAACAGTTAATGTTAGATGAACTTTCTTGGCCTCTAGCCAATGCCAAACAACAACCATCTCATAACTCGACACCTTGTCACGACCACCCTTTCGTGGTAAAATAGTGATCCAAAGAAAATTGAAAAAGAATTTCATCTTAGGAGAGAAGTTGTGAGTGAACACATGACCAACCGACGAGACATCACTATCAAAATACATTTTGACCACCATCTTTTCTTCCTTAGACACGTTATTTCATTCTTGAATCTGGTTTATTTTGATTCCATCATCAGGAACCCCAAACTCCGAGTAGAAATCCGGAACAGAGACAATAACTTCTTCACCATTAACCATGGCATGCAAGGACCCATTATTAAAGGAAACAAAGGCATAAAATTGAATTACCTCAACCGGATATATGGGACCGGAGAACTGGTACATTTTGGACCAACCTTGGGAATCCAAGAACTGATCAAAAAACCGAAAAACATCTGCCTTATTATGCCACTCCTTTGGATAGAACCGATCACCATGTATCGAGTAATTTTTAACCCAGTTGACAAGAATCCGTTCACTATTGGTGAGACGGACTTTGTCAAGCCCTGCCTCTGTTGCATGAGGTATTGCCTCTGTAACACCCGGAAATGTACCCTATTTTTATAGTGAAAATATTTTACGGATACTTTTCAGCGAATTTTAGTTTTAATCGTAAATTTAATTTTCCGAGTTGAATTTAGAATTTCCGAGTTCGTATTTGGAATTTCCGCGAGATTCCATGTGAATCCCACTTACTCACCCTACATATACTCCCTCATACTACCTCACCTTAACCTAATTTCCCTCACAACTCAACATCTTCTTTCTTCCTCACTAAGAAACCAAAGAAACCTAGCCTCCATTTTTGATCCGTCTTTGAATCATCATATCTCATTCGTTTCTTGCTCAAATTCACGTAAGTTCGTCTTATTCTTCCCCTCTTAGCTTCCTCTATCCGTATTGGTAATAAAATTAACGTCTTTCTCGCTTTTTAAATTATCCGTCTTTCTCAAGGTGAATGATATTCATCTTTTATTATCTAATTGTATGTAGGTGGAGACTAGGAAGGTTTAGAATCGTTTAAAGACGCGAAAAGGTAACGGTGAAGGGTTACTCGATATCATTTACGTGTTTTATGTGTTTTCTAGGCTAGTAATCGTATTTAGATTATGGTTAGTATGCTTAGGACTTGTGTTGTTGTTGTTGGTTGTTGTTAGTTGATAATTGATATGAGAATTGATGAATTGTGATGATAGATGATATTTGTGTTATGCCTTAGTGAAATTGTGGAGATTTGTGTGACTCGTACCTGTCCAAATAGGACGGAAGCTGCGTCGTAGGACGGAGGCTGCGTCGTGGTGACGGAGGCTGCGTCGTGGTGACGCAGGCTGCGTCACTCGCTGCCAACAGAAATTTTCCTGCACTGACCCCTTTTCGTAAAAGGATCATATCTCCTTTGTTACTTGCTTGTTTTGGGCGTGTGACATCCCGTTGGAACCGTAAGAGGATAAGCTATCACCTCCATTTAGAATTTCTGCATTTTCATGTCTAGAACTCTAGTTATGACCGTTTGAAGTGGACCCTTGTTTTCGTTGGTTTCCAAACAACTTTGTTTTGGAGAGGTGATCTATGTTTTTATTCATTATGCTTCATAAACTTGTTCTAATGCTTATGTATCATGTATTGACTCATTTTTATCATATTTAAACTTATATGATTCCCTATTCTCATGTTTTTTGACGGTTTTTGGTATGTTCCCACTTTGAGTCGGTTTTTACAAATGATACGGTTTGAGCACTATTTTGTCTTGTGATTTGTACTCTCATTCCCTTGGCTACCTCCACGTTCGTAAGGCTGGAATGTCGGAACGGGGAGGTATCCTACTGCTTAATTGCATGTGTTAGTGGGCATACGACGACGTTGTTGGGAGTTGAACGCATTGGCGTTTGATCTACGCCGGCGTCAAATGTTGTGTACTTGCGAGGGTGGTGTTATTGCCTGTAGCGTACCGCTTGTTATGAGGCTTGTGCTCTTTTCCGCCTCTTTCGTGAATCGATCTACCGAATTTGGGGTACTCAGCGTCTATTGATTGACCGAGTCTTGGATGCGAAACGTCATCACATGTCAAATCGGAAAACGTTTATTCCGAGAATCTGGCCAGGTTTAGATTAGGAACCGTATTATTATCGTCGTCCTACCAGGAGGAAATTATTCTACATATACGAAATGTAGCATCGTGTATGAGTTCAGGGAAACGTCTTATCCCGTGGATGCCTGTTAATCATACTTGCCATGTACATGATGCTAGTGCGTTTCATTTACCGTGAGAGATGTCGTCATTGTGTCGTTGTGTTTGGATGCATGATTACATGATTGTTTATTCATGATCATTGCATGACTTGGCATGGTTTGTTTGTCGAGTCTCAATCTTATCAAACTTATACCGCTAACGGTGAGATGCAAGCCCTAGTGAGCGTATTCGGTTGCCTTAGAGTGTCTTCCCCGAGTCTTTGAATAACATGATGGATTCGGATTTGTATTCCATATGCTCTTATCATTATTTATCGAATTGCCTATCTATCCTTATCGTATCTCACATGTATATTCTTATGTATGCATGCTCTACTTTTGTATTTCCTTCTATGTACGTTTAATGTGATATGCCCTCCCCACTGACTGTGGCGTTCATGTTTTTCATTAATGAACAGGTTGCTTGCATGGATGGCTTTTTGCTTGACATTTTGGGTTCGGGTGTGAGCTAGCGGGCGTTGTCCCTGAATTAAAACACCTCTAGACGATTTTAGCTTGTTTGCTAAACATTTTTACTTGTTAACATTTTGGAGAGACTTCGTCTCTTGATGTAGTATAATTCGTACTTTAGTTTGTAATATTGACACTCCTCATATTCTTTCCTTGCATGTATAAAAGTTTTTAAAACTTCATATTTCCGCTATATAATTCACATGCTTGTTTGTTTTATATTTCCGCATTCGCGAGGGTTGTCACAGCCTCGCGAAACAGGGGCCTGCTTATCTTATCATTGCCGCGAACAACCGGCACAACATCGTCATCCATAACCGCCATGTCACCAGCCATCCAATTACCTTTATTTGTCTTGTGGCGTTTTCCAACAGTAGCATCCCCTCGAGAACCGGATGGGTTTTCAGTGTTGGTGTCAGGGGGAGAAGCGGAGGAAGGTTTAAGGTGGGTATTTTTTGAAGAGCGGGTTGATCAGAGACGAGTTAAAGGGGTAGATTGGTCAGAGTCCATGTTTGAGTGAAGGTGAGTTGTTTTTGTGTGAAAACAGGGGGAGTGTTTTTCGTGAGGAGAGAGAGAGAGAAAAGTTAGTGAGGTGATGTATGATGATGATGGGGAAGTGGTGTATTTATGGGTAATTATGAGAAGTGAAAGGGTAGAAATAGGGTAGAAATAGGGTAGATATTGTCGGGTAGGAAAGATTCCTTTTCCTTTTTTTTTAATTAAGGAAAAATATAAAATCTAGGGTAAATAAGATAAAAAAGGATGTGCTAGATTTTAGGAAAGGATATATTTTTGTAGAGTTTTTGGCAAGGTAGGAAATATTGGCAAATCGTGGATACATATTTAACAAAAAGTATAATGACAAGTAGACGGATTATTCCAATGATTATAACACCGTTGTAACATGCATAAACTTTCAGCGGAAAATACAGACACAGTCATACAATTTCATCAAATCTAGTCAATCATAGAAAAAAATATTATGACAAGTTTAATTGCCACCGATTAAACCAATTTCCAACCGCAAAGTCTCAAAACATTCTCTAGACAAAGCTTTAGTCAGAATGTCAGCCCATTTGTTTTCCGTACTACAAAATTCAAGTCTTATGTTCCCCTTTTCTACATGGTCTCTAAGAAAGTGGTGTCTAATTTCTATATGTTTTGTACGCGAGTGTTGTGCGGGATTTTTATAAATAATGATAACACTCGTACTATCACATAAAATAGGAACACAACCAACATTTACACCGTAATCAGGTTGCTTAAGGCAAAGCAATTGAGAACATACCAAGGCAGCAACAATATATTCAGCTTATGTAGTAGATGGGGTAACTGAATTTTGTTTCTTAGACCCCCATGAGATGATGCATGGCCCAACAAACGTGGCTATACCAGACGTACTTTTTTTGTCAAGTGAACAGCCTGCATAATCTGCATCTGAATACCCTATGTGATCCAAATTACATTCTAGAGGGTACCATAGATATAACTTAGATGTACCAATCAAATACCTCAAAATTCTTTTAACTGCAACCATATGTGATTCTTTAGGGCACGATTGAAATCGAGCACACACACACATACACTAAACATAATATTAGGTCTGCTTGTAGTTAAGTAAAGAGGTTAGCCTATCATACCTTGATAAGTTGTCTCATCGACAGACTTACCATCTTTATCTTTAGTTAGTTTCTTATCCGTTACCATAGGAGTGGCCATAGGATGAAAATTTTCCATTCCAAACTTTCTGATTAGGTCTTTGATGTATTTTTGTTGGTGTATCATTATACCTTCTTTTGTTTGTTGGATTTGTAGTCCAAGGAAGAACTTTAGTTCTCCTGTTATGCTCATCTTAAATTCTGAGGTCATCAACTTTGAAAAGTAATCACAGAGTTTATTATTAGCTGAACCGAATATAATATCATCGACATAAATTTGTACAACTAATATATATGACCCCTCGGTTTTTAAGAATAAGGTTTTATCGACAGTTCCTCTTTTGCAATCGCTTTGAAGTAAAAAATTTGACAATCTGTCGTACCACGCTCTTGGTGCTTGTTTCAAACCGTATAAAGATTTGTCTAATTTAAAAACATGGTTTTGAAACTTGCTTTCCAAGAATCCGGGGGGTTGCTCCACAAAGACTTCTTCTTCCAAATAACAGTTAAGAAAAGCTGTCTTAACGTCCATTTGAAATAATTTAAGTCCTTTGTGAGCTGCAAATAGCTACAAGAGCGAAGGTTTCATCGTAGGCAATCCCTTATTATTGATTGTATCCTTGAACAACTAATCGAGCTTTATTTCGCACAATAACTCATGTGTCATCTAGCTTGTTTCTGAACACCCATCATGTACCAATGACTGATCGTTCTTTTGGTCTAGGAACCAAGTACCAAACTTTGTTCCTTACGAATTGCTAGACAAAGTACCAAACTTGATTGGTACATGATGGGTGTTCAGAAACAAGCTAGATGACTAGTGTTACGATTAACTAAATGACTTGTAAGGTAAATGACGAAAGTGAATACTAATATAAAACTAGAATTAGAATTACCGCAATCGAGAAGTATAACTCCGAAATGAAGATCAAATAACCCAAATAACTTGAATGGAAAGATTGAATTACAACTTTGAAATGTAACCAAGTGTTTGAACAAAGTAATAACCAAATGTTTAACTAAATATGAAACTAAGAGAAACTTGTGTGCTTAAACTAAGGGAAATGTAAGGGAGAAATATGTGTGAAGATAGTGTAAAATATGATTAAAAAGATATGAAAAAGATGTATGAAAGATGCCATTAAGTGTCGAAGTCCCTCCCCTTTATATAGGGAGAGGGACTTGAAACGTAAGCATTCACAGACCCAACCCCCAATCAGGGAATGGGAACCCCGATCTGGGTTCCACTAACCCATCTATTATTTCTTAATTTCTCAATTAAATGCTTGAGAGTCCTATGCTATGCCTTTACGCTTCTTAATTCTCCGGTTAATTGCATAGTCTTGGCATCCCATGAGCATCCAAATGAGCATCCTATGTTGAGTTGTGGACTCCTTGCATTGGGCTTCATTTTTGGTTTCTCATTTGCATATCAACCCATTTCACAAATCTTCATGCTTGGCTTGTCATTCTCCGTACTATCCTTTCTTGGTCCATCTTGCTTCCATTAGCTTGTTGGACTTTTGTGCTTGCTAATGTGCTAGGAAAAAGCCTCTAAATGCTTAGATTCCTACAAAATATAGCAAAAACGAGCAATGCACCTCGAACACGTAATTAGCTCACAAATATACTAAACAAAGAATAATAATCATGTAAAATCGAGCTAAATTAGGGAGTAAAATCATATAAAAACTAGACATATCAATTTCCTTATTTTGAGAAGAAGTTACAGTATCATCAACTGTAACCTCATCTCTCTTTCCTTTATCAGTTAAAGCAACCTCAATCTCATCAGTTGTGCCTTTGATTTCCTTTTCTTCCTTATCTAATTCTGGAGGATCATTCTTAGATAGTTGAAAATCAGGTTCATTTTCATCTTCCTCTTTATCATGTACATGCTTATCAAACGAATCATTCTGATCAAAAATAACATGTGCACTTTATTCAATGCATAAAGTTCATTTATTAAAGACTTTATATGCCTTGCTATGATCAAAATATCCAATAAAAATTGCCTCATCACTCATAGGGTCAAATTTACCTAACCTATTTTTGCCATTGTTATGAAGAAAGCATTTACTCCCAAATCACCGTAAGTGGGATATATTAGGTTTTCGACCTCTAAGGAGTTTTCTTTAAAATGGGTCTGATCATCGCACGGTTATGAATGTAGCAAGAAGTGCTAATGGCTTCAGCCCAAAATTTGCGAGGAAGACCACTACAAAAGAGCATTGTTTGAGCCATATCCTCTAGTGTTCTATTTATACGTTCAACGACACCATTTTGATGTGGGGTTCAGGGTGCAGTAAAGTTGTGTCCTACACCATTATCCCTACAATATTCTATAAAAGCTTGATTATCAAATTCGGTGCCATGATCCGTACGAATTGAAACAAGATTAGACTTATATTTGTTTTGAACGAGTTTCATAAGACAATCGAACTCATCGAAAGTCTCATCGTTAGAGTGCAAGAATATAGGACAAACATACCTTGAGTAGTCATCAACTAGAGCAAAGACATACCTGGATCCTCCTCTACTTCTTACCCTCATTGGACCACAAAAATCCATATGCACAAGTTCTAAGGCATTATATGTGCTTACTACTCTTTTAGGTTTGAAAGATGACCTCACATGCTTGCATCTTGCACAAGTATCACATATCTTTTCTTGGTCAAACTTGATTTTTGGCAAGCCTTTAACCAAGTCCCATCTTTTGAGCTTATTCAAAATATGAGAGCTTATGTGACCAAATCTTTTGTGCCATAAGCAAAGATCATCTAAAGTAACTTTTGCAGGTAAAAGAGTCAGTAGGAATAGAATTAAAGTCGATCATATAAACATTCCTTTTGCGATGACCCTCAAGTATCACTCAACTAGTACCTTCAATTATAATGCGACAATTATTTGAACGAAACACAACCTTGTTTCCTTTATCGCGTAATTGAGATATACTTAGTAGACTGTGCTTGATACCATCAACCAAATGTACATCACTAATTGAATTAGAAGAGGATATACCAATCTAACCAGCAACAATGACTTTTCTTTTCTTATTATCTCCAAAAGTGACCTTACCTCCATCAAAGGGTTTCAATGAAAGAAATAAATTTTTGTTTCCGGTCATGTGCCTTGAGCATCCACTATCAAGGTACCATAATTTATTTTCTTGCACAACCACCTGCAGGATAAGTTAAATACAATTTTTAGGTACCCAAGCAAGGTTGGGCCTTTTAGTGTTAGTTACCCTAAATATCATGTCTTTTCTAACCCAAACTTGTCTTATGGTTTTGTTTTTAAGGTTTGGTCTACTAGGAGGTGTCTTGGTCTTTTGGTGTTGTCTAGGTTCCCGAGATTGTTGCTTCTTGGGTTGTTGCCTTTCCTTAGGCAGGTTATGTTTCTTCTTATAAGCAAAACTCATATTGTAGAACCAACGATGTTCATTATTTCGGACTTCTTCTATGACGGGTTCAGGATCAGGACACATGTCTTCTTCTTCTTGTGTTTTAAAGGCTCTGAAAAAGTTTATATTTCTTTTTAGGTCATTTGTGTGTTTGTCGCAATTTTCTAAGAGATGACCCGTATGACGACAATAATTGAAAATAAGATACTCAGGTAGATTAACATAGTTTCTTTTTTCTGAAATCACGTTCAGAAGGAGTGAATTTGCATTTAGAGTGATCTCTACGGCCATAGCATTCATGACCTAAACCCATTTTCATATTGTTGTCAGATTGTTCGGTTAAGAAATTTAAGACGGCTGTATTACCTTCCCATTTGTCATGGACTTTCCTAGCATGTAATAAGAGTTCTTTTAGAGACTTGATTTATTTTTGACACACAGAGTGGTCAGTCTCTTGATTTTTGAAAGAACTACTTTCCCTAAGATTGTCACGAAAGTCTTGAAAGCGTTTATTAAGAATCAAAACTACATATGAGTGTTGTTTCTTAATATACAGGATTTGAGCTTTAGATTCTTGTAATTGTTTGGAGGAAGAGTCAATTTCCTTCATTTGTTCTGAAATAGTAGCGTCTTTAGCTTTTATTTCAATTTTTAAAAGTTCATTGGCTTTTCTCAACTCTAAGATTATAGCTTCATTAGCCATAACCTTGACCACAATGTGTTTAATGTTGAGTTTTAACTCTGAGGTTATAGCTTCATTAGCTATAAATTTAGACTCAAGAGCTATTTTCTCAGCATCGTTGGATTCAGAGGTTGTTGCTGAATTAGCCATAACTTTGGAACTCAACTTCCTTGTCTTGGCTTTTAGAAGTTGATTCTCTTTAGGAATATCAAGTATTTGTTCCTTAAGCTCATTTATTTCAAGACTTTGATCATGACATTGATGAAGGGTTTGTTTGAAATAATCTATCATAGCATTTTTAGGCAATTTCTTAACTTGCTTTTTAAGACAAATAAAGCTTACCTCGTCAGATTCACTTTTCGAGTCAGATTCTCCAATCAGACAGTACTCAGATCTTGAGTTGCTGGATTCATTATCACTGTCGGTGATTAGGTCAAGACTAATATTGCTTAAACACGGGTTAACGACTTCTTCCTCTTCGGATTCTTCATCATCTTCCGTGTCGAGCTCTCCCCAACACGATGCTAGCATTACTTGCTTAAATTCCTTTTTAGTCTTTTCCCTTTTTGCTTTATCCTTGATCGTCTCCCATGAGGGACAATCCTTGATCATGTGATCAGTCTCCCCACACTAGAAGCAGCATCTATTTGTGAAAGAAGGTTTTGAGTCATTGTGTTTTTTATTAAAGGATTTATTATTACTGAATTTGGTTTGTTTTCCTTTAAACATATTCTTTTAAAACTGTCTTGAAAACAAGATAGTCTCATCTTCCATATTGTCTTCACCATCACTAGCTTGCAAAGCTATACTTTTAGCTTTGCTAGAGTCCTCATCATGCCTGTCGAGTAGATGTTCGTGAGTCATGAGAGACCCTATTAGCTCTTCGTAGGTTAGAAGAGTGAGATCTCTTGCTTCCTAAATCGCAGTCACTTTGGATGTACATCTCTTAGATAGACTTCTAAGGATTTTTCTTACGATATCCTCGGAATTAAATTTTCTCCCAAGATTTTGGAGTTCATTCGTTATACTAGAAAAATGTGCTGACATACTATTGATTGATTCATTCTTCTCCATTGAGAAGAGTTCATATCTTTGAATGAGTACATCAATCCTATGCCTTTTCACAAGGGCATTACCTTCGTATGCAAGTTCAAGACCATCCCATATTTCCTTGGCCGTACTACAAGACGAGAAACGATCAAACTCAGTGCTTATCATGCCGTTTTGTAACAACGTCATAGCTTTAGACTTTTTCTCTACCTTACGGTAGTCAGCCTCAATATAGTCCTTTTCATCTTTCTCATAGGTTGTGCCGTTTTCAGATGCAACCAATATTTTGTTAGGACCGTTTTGGATGATCTTCCAACATTGCCAATCATGTCCTTTAATATAGTGTGTCATCATGTTTTTCCAAAGACCATAGTTTTTCCCTTCAAAGATGGGAGCTTTCAAGTGTTTGGATTCCATTACACACGAAATAAATAAAAGTAAAAAAACATAGACGGATAAGCCTATATGCAGTTAGGCAATCAAGAGCACGAGGCTCTGATACCAATTGAAGAGTCTATCGATACCAAATACTCAAGAGGGGGGGTGAATTTAGTACAAATAAAGTATGCCTACTTTTTCGTTTGTCAGTATGAGCATGCATGGGCAATGCGTAGTTCGAATTTATTAATTAAACTCGAACTAACTAATTGGTTGTCGTGTGTTTGAAAACAAATAAATAAGTAAAGCAAACAGAAAAACAGGAGACACAAGGATTTTTGAAGTGGTTCAGTTTCACACGTTGAAACCTACGCCCACTATATCGCGATTAATAATTTTAGTACCTTCCTACAGATTACAAAATTACTGACCCAATCGTACAACTAACTCTAGTTGTAACTCAACGTGAGTATCGTTAAATACTCGATTCTATCTTACGTTAATAAGAAAGTGTTTTTGTTTGTTCTTTGATGTTCACACAATTGAACGAATAAGAACAAATCTATCACTATTATCAAATAATGTTTCTTCAAAAGTAAGATACAAGAAAGATACGGCTTTTCAAAAATAGGTTTTGCAAAATAAAGATTTTACTTGAAATATTTATGACAATGCAAAATATAAAATCTAATGTGAAAAGCTTAATTTTAATGCATGAGGTGCATGGATATTTATAGTAGTAGAGTTAACTATGTTTTAATTAAAACCTTAGTATAGCCGTGACCTAACTTGGGTACCAAGATAAGTCTAGGATAAACTCACAAACCCTAATTCACCGTATGTCTCCCTTATGCAACAAGAAAGATATTAGGTTTAGAATCCTATTTAAACTCTAAATGAACACGAGAGCTATTCACAAACAACACGGCTCATAAGCCTTAGTTTCGTGAAGCCTTAGTCCAACATGGTTTTAACAAGATATATTTAGGGTTTAGATTTTAACATATATGAAACCCTAGATAGCATGACAACTCATAGGTTGTTTTAGTAATCAATAGAGAAATCATAATTAGATTCAAATTAAATAAATTTAAACTATGATCTACCATAAATACACCTCTAATGAAGGTTTGTTTAAAAACTTTATTTAAAATGATTTTAAAAATTAAAACAGCCATACCGATTTCCGCAGCTCCAAGGTTATAGTAGAATCACTTATAACCGTTATTGAAATATACCGTTATTGGATGACGACCTATACTATAAAATCTTCCTGGAGATCTTCAGTATGTTGATCATCATTTCGTTCCAATCTTGACCTCTTCATCTTGAGCTCCACAAGCTACTTTAATTCTTTATCTTTGATCTTGAGCTGGACTTTCGCCTAGGTTATGACAAAACCAATCATATCTTCACCTCAACAGTTCCAAGGTTATGACTCAATGACCTATAACCCTGCAATACCTTTACTTCACAAATCATCAAGGTTATAGCTGAACAACCTATAACTTTAAGTGTGCCAAACCATGTTTAATCTATCTAAGACTAACAAAGAATTACAAGCACAAGCATATACATTATAAGACCAAACATGTCATTATCAAAATTAAACATATGACTATATGGTTCAACAATAGTACATATCAAATAGATAATTAAAATTTATACTTAGTTACAGTTTATCACAATTACAATAATCCAATTACAAATGAAATACAAAAAACTTGACTTTGCCATTCTGATGACTCAGCGGAAGTAAAGTGATCGTCATCTCGTCGGATCCCAGCTACCCCTATCATCCACGCACAATACCTGATAGACAACCTGCTCACCATCGCCCAATGATCACCACAGTTTCACAAATAGAGAAAGGGTCAGTATAACTAAAACACAAGTAGAATCAACAATCAAAGTACACCATATTTGGGCATTCTTGGTTGTGTGATTGGTTGTTTGGGGATTGGTTCGATTTTTGGCTTCCAAACGAGTTCACAAACTCCATAAACGGGGCAATACCCTCCATTCTATCTACCCTAGGATGCTCAATGACTTCCACCTCGTACGTTACCCGGTTTTCTAGTTCCCTTTCTTCACCTAAGAATAGAGACGCCTCCGTTGTAGGAATCGGGTTCAACGTAGAGCTTTTATCCACGGCCTTGAAGACTTAGCGAAGCCTCCTAAAGGTCCTCTCGATCTCGAGATCGATAGAAGGTTGATATTTGGGAGGATCTCGCTTGGGCATACAATAAAACTACAAGAAAAGAGTGAGAATTGCCCTAAGGAACTAGGTTCCTCAAGATCAAAGGGCCAAAACTAAAGTAAACAAGAATGTCAAATAAAACATGCAACAACATCCCCGGCAACGACGCCATTGTGATGTAGAAATAGAGTGTAAAGTGTACGGTAAGTATGAGTGTCGGTCTCAAGGACGTACGGTGTTCAAAATGATATGTAAAAGTCCACTAAAGTTCTCTCTAGTCATAAGTGATTTAGGTTTGGATTTTTGTTTACTTAACTAATAAAACAATAATTAAAGACAATTAAAAATGATAAGAAGGTAAACTTAGGGTGAGAAAATCGAACGTATATCAACAAAGGGAGAAAATAGGGTGAGTAGGTTCATATGGGTATCATGAGTTATATAAGAAGGTCGGGTCTAGTAGTCGAAGGGTCGCCTAGTCTAGGAATACTGAATTGAGGCTTTCGGTCTTAAAATTCTTCACGATGTTTCTAGCTAGCTATTGCAAACACTAGGTCCAATGTGACAGCTTAAATGGTTCTATGAATATCCAAGACTCTCGATCTTATAGCATTCGCAAACAAGAGAAAGATTCATACAAGTTCACACAATAATTTCATCAAACATGTTATAAGCAAAAGTTGGAGACAAGACAATTAATCAACAATTAGACCTAACAATCTTCCTGTTTACTCATACTTGAACCCACAATCTTCCACTAACCCTAGCAAAGTTACTACTCACACATACTCAAGTGGATTTTAGCAAAAACAAAAAAAGGAATTGCATAAAGAAAACAACAACAATTGACATTTTTAACTGATATTAAGCAAACAAACAAATATTGAAAAAACTTAATGGAAAACAAGATTAAAGGAAAAAATATACCAACTCAAGTGAAATGATGAATAAGGGTGAGAACTTTGATTGAATAATGAAGATTGAGTCACCAATCTTGAATTACAACCCAAGTTCAATAGCTAAAAACCAACTTGAAAGACTAATTAAGTAAAGATTAAGCTTAAACCAACAAAATTAAGAGAAGATTAATACTAATATAGATGGAGTTCTAGATCTAGGATTTCGTACCCTCTAATTACACAAGATGGGGTATACATAGGTTTACAAAAGAGGAGATACGGGCTTTGGAAGATAAATGGGCCTCGGTGAAGTCAAGACCGTGACAAGCTCGTCACGACCGTGACAAGGTAAGTCACGACCGTGACAAAGCAAGTCAAGACCGTGACTTATTTTCCACGAAATGGGCTCGTGGTTGTGAGCTAAGTCACGACCGTGAGATGAGACTCACGACCATGACTCATCTTGTCACGTCCGTGATGCATGTATCACGCTCGCGACTTGGCTGGCAGCAGCACGCTTAATCTGTGAGCTACGTCACGCGCGTGATGCATGTGTCACGCCCGTGACTCCTGTACGTAGCCTTTTCTTCCTCTTTTGCCCATGTCAGGGACTTCATCGTCACCGTGGTGACTTAAGTGAATCTTCTCCATTCATCTCGGTTTGGCTTGCCTTGAATCAGGATGGCTTTGGCACACCAAGTAGGCCATCCAAGGTGGGTTAAACCGTCTAGGGTATGTCATGGGCCCTCCATGAAGCTTATCATCCTCTTGGTCACATAAAATGAGGTAGAAACCGCCTCAAGTGACAGTTTACTAGCAAAACCAAGGCAAAAGCGAGAAAAGCGTTAGAGGAAGATAAAACATACAAAATCGCTCCTAGGGAGCGTCTAAGGAAAGAAAAATGAGGTAAATAAAGGCGGAAAAATAGGGTGAAATGACACTATATCACTAATGCTATACAAGGCTCTCAACCTTATGGAAGCATGTAAGCAACTGAAAAATCATAGAAGTCCTAGAACAAGAATTTCATCAAACATGTTTTATATACATAAGTCGGAGTTGAGACAATTAATCAACAATTTAACCCAAAAATCATAAATTAACCCATAATCACACCATAATCCCCCACTAATCTAGTAGGGTATCTACTCACTCATGAATGTAATAAAACTAAAAATAACAATAATAATAACAATCACAAGAACAATAAAAATAGCAACAACATGAGTAAACATGATGATAATCGAAAGTAATTAAAAACTTTAATGAATGATTAACAATTACTTAAAGAGATATCAGGGATTATACCAACTAATTAAGCATAGATGAGAAAGATTAAGAAGTAAATAGTAGAAACCCCAGAAAATAATGAAGAATATGTCACCAATCTTCAATATAAACTTAAGGAAATCTTAAAATATAACTTGATTAAGAAGTAATTAAAGGTTTATTACAACTAAACTAATGATTCTATTTTGAAGTTTTTGATCTAACGGCTAAAGAGGAGAAACCCTAAATTGATCGCTCAATGGAGTATTTATACTATTTACAAGATAGGTTAGCGGGAATTAGAGGAGATGTGATCTAGTGTACATCGTGCAGTCCAGCCTCAGACAGCACTAACCAGGCTTGTTCTCGTTCCTAGCCGAGTGGTCTAGGCTCAGACTGCACGGTCTGGCCTTTAGACCTATGATTCGCTCTTTGCTGCCTCAGAAATCGCAAGGCCACATCATAGACTGCGAGGCCTGGCTTGGGAACCTCCCTTATCTTGATTTATTAATCTATGGGTCCCCGTCCTTGCCTTCCTTCTTCCCGTCTTGGGTTTCCAATTGTCAAACGCATCAAAACGCTTTATATATGCTCAATGTCATGTCAAAAGCGCTTCATTTCGTTTCTTTCTACAAAAGCCATCAAATAGAAAGTAATAGCGAATAGAAAGGATTTGACACTTAAAAGTAGGATATTTGGTCTTTAGTACATGCGTAATGAGGTCGATTCGGGGGTAAAAAGTGTATATAGTGCACGCATCAATACCCATTCGAGGTCTGCCACTGATGGTCTTATCGCGTACCCAAATCAAAGATAATTACCCTAGTCTAAGCTAACAACAAATGAATGGAGTTAGGGAAGTATGGGTGGATCAGAGGGAGACGGGAGTTACTAAATAAGTTGTCATGAGTGAATTCTATCAAGGTCGGTTCGATTGATTGAGTTTGGTTTTGTAAAGTAAAGCAAATAATAGAAATGAATAACAATAATATAAATGAGAATATAGGGGATACGGTTTCACATGTAAACTAGTATAATAATATTGTCAACAAAGTGATAGCGAAATCGGTAAATGTCTAGGCCAAACGGTACTTCCTTGGTCGGGATGAGTACTATACCATAGAACGGGTCCTAACGGCTTTCGATTCTTTCTAGGTCGTCCTACTATTCATGCTTTTTCTAATTCCCTTCCAGCCTCTCGATCTAAGGAAAAGAATTTAACAAGTATAGTCTAATAATCATGGCCTTTGATTAAAGAATAACATACAATACAAGCATGGAATAGAAACAATATAACATTCACATGACCCTAGTCTAACAATATCAAATGCGAATCTAACATGCTTTCCCCTACACCCTAGATTAAAAGATTACTAACTCATTATAAAGATGATACTACCTACTAATAAATATGTAAACATGAACATGATAACAATATGTAGAAACCAAAATGGAAGAGATAATATAAAACAAGAGAATAGAAATTACCAACCAAAGAGAATAAGAACTTGAATAAGGAAGAGAGCTCCAAAAAAGGCTTGATTGGATTATTAGAAAAAACTACTCGGAAAAAAAGTAAAACTAAGACTAATACTAAACTAAAACTAAACTATCAAGTAGAGAAGATAAGTTGTTGTAGAAGATTAGATTAGATTGTGTTGTGAAGATGTGTTTCTCAAGACTAGCAAACCCTTCTTTTATAAGCCTCCAAGATGCGCCCCATCAATGCTAACACTTATGAGCACTAATGTCGAGTTAATAGGGGCATGTGAGGCGTCCTAACTCATAGAATTGTACAACCCCGATCGGGGACGCAACTATTTTAGCACATTTTGCTCATTTCTTCGCTTTGTCGCTTTGTATTCTTCTTTGTATACATCCCCAAGCTGAAAGCCCAGTAGGGGATGTGTATAAGATCTTTTGAACCTTATTTACATATCCTAATAGGCTTTGATCATGTTCCCAAGGGATATGGGTTGGTGATAAGGGTTGTAGACAGCTTTTGACAACGCATAGTAAAATCGTCGTAACTTATTCAATCTTGCTCGGAATTAGTTGAAACTTGTTTCTTTCAACGTGGGGGCTATAAATCCTTATAGCACACCATGTTAAGGTCATGTAAACGTCAACCTTAGCTTCAATTTTCTCGGTATCCATCCAAATGACGGGATTTGAAGAGAAATGACTCAAATCCTACAAATGACATAGAAACACGAGAATACCTCCAAAGAAGCAATTAGCTCTTAAAACCACAATAAATAGTGAATAATAACATTTAAATACGAGCTATATGAGGAATAAATGTATATAAATATTGGACACGTCAAATTCCCCTAAGCTAAATCCTTGCGTGTCCTTAAGCAAGCTCTTAATAATAAACATGACAAGGACAAGGGAGGAAAACAAAAATTATTCCAATCAAATGCAAATCCCATAAAGTAGCTTAGAAAGCATAATGAAACATATCCCAAAATAACATGGGCATAGGGAAATACAAAACTTGGCTGAGATTTACATGGCGGCATAGCATAAAGAGCTTAACATGGACATTTCAACTCTGGCATGATCTTATATGACAATGGACTCTCACCGGACACTCATTCACTCAAGATATAAGAACATGGAAATTTTTATGTGAATGACACTCTCCTATCTACGACTCAAGAGAATCTGTCCACAATCTAATATGGTAGACATTCCAAATGCATAAGATAATGCTAAATATGATCGTATGCACAAGGAAAGAAGCCAAGAAGATGAAGAAGAAGGCTATGGATAATGTGTAAGAAGGTGGACAAATGTATTTAGTTATTGGAGCTAATGTCAAGCTAGCAACGACCATATGTGTAAAGATGCTCATTCTGACCTTAAACCATTCGCAAACTACAAGAATCGAAGCCAAAAGCAGCATATTGGCTCGTTTACATTACAAATCATTTGAATAATTACAAAAACAATTCTTACAAAAACATGGAAGTAATACTATTTTTTTCTTCCTCTCTTCTTTTTCATTTTTTCTGTTTTTTCACAAGCTTCCTTTTTTTTTTCTTTTTTTTTCTTTTCTTTTCTTTTCATTTTCATTTTTCTTTTTCTTTTCAACACACCATTCACCAAGGCACGGAAATCAGTAATCCTGTCTCAATAATCTCACAATATCATCAAATTCAATAACATCCTAAAACACAAGAGCACCCAAACATACTTAGAAAACAACTAGCTCAACAAAGGTAGGCAATGTTTTATGTAGCTAGAAAGGGGTAAATTTTTTTTGGGTAATATATGTAAGCAAGTTATTATGAATGGCTTCAAAATGGAAATCATGTTAACAAAACTCATAGAAAATGGAACAAAAACCATACTTGTGAGTTTAGATGTAATGCACACCAGGAGGAGAAACTACCCACACCTAAATGGGACCGGTTATAGGTGTACCGGTCACTAGAGGCTCTAACTTACGATGTGTGTAGCTTTCCAATGTCAAGATCAAGTCTAATTTGTCCATATTTTATCCATCACCCACTATTTCTTTTCATTTTCATTTTTCTTTTTCTTTTCAACACACCATAGTTTGTTTTGACTTAGATCCCTAATAATCAATATTAGTGGGTTTTTTGTCGTCTTTTAGATCAAGTTTGAGTCTTTAGAGGTTAGATCCATCCATATCAAATCTCTAGATCCGTCTTTGATATAATTTAGAGTATGATTAATTTATTAAATCACTTCAATTCGACTTGTAGATCCGTAATAAACCGTAAATTCACAAACGAATACAAACTGATTGCGATTCTGGCTTCACCGCCAGAACCCAACTCAGGAACAGACGCACATAGTGGTTCACCTTTTCCAGAGGACGCAGCCACTGCTGCGCCTGTTCCGAGCTGGTTTCTGTCCCTGAACCTCCTCATTCGCTTCGACGTAGTTTAGTTATGTAATTAATCGACCATTTACCCTGATATCGTTACTAATATGTTAGTTCTAATTTATTCTCTTTTATTCGAATTCACCTTTTGAATATTTGTGACATAGATCCCGAGATCCGTTGTAATCTTTGTAATTATTTTGTAATTTTATCTAGTCTTTAATTATTGCAAGGATTGTATGATTTAATTGTCTTCTCACATGCAATCAATCTAAATCTTATTTCGACATAACTGAATGTTAAACTACATGTTTAACCGACATAGTTTAATTCACATGCTAGGATTAAATTGTGGATGTTGCATTGCATACATATAATCGACTACATATCAAATACAGAAGAGTTTCCCTAATCATTAGTAGAGGCCGCTATCGAGGCGGGCGGTATTAGGTGTTCGATTAAAGAACTTCCTAATACGTACCCTCACCCCTTACTCCAGATCTCTGTACACACCCGTGTTCATTGGCATCCACGAGAGTCATTCTAGACATAGAATGCTAAGGGTAACGAGTTCTTCGTGTTCATGTCATTACTTTGTGTCTTGACATGGAATAAAGTATTCGAACGGTTCCAACTTCCCACAAAAGTTGGTGGCGATTCCACAAATGCGTATTTCTACGATTTTCCCTCGTTTCTCCATCTGTGATTCCCCGTGCACCACGGTTTGGAAAGGATCGCGAATCTGTGTATCACAAGAAGCCTCCCCCAAGCTAGCTTGAAAATGGGGCAAGGATGCAAGGTCCAATCCAAGCACCAAAGTACCTGCAAAGAACAAGTTACTACAATTCTTGATATAACTAAATGTCTTATTGTCTTAACTATTACATCAAAAACCAAATTAAATTGTCCAAAATGAACATAACTAAATTGTCTCAAAAACATAGATAAACACGGGTTACCTCCTGAGAAGCGCAAGTTAAAGTCTTGCTAGACTTCCACCATCTTCATCGATCATTCTTTATCTTTGAGCTTGCGACCATCCAAGCTCTCCTTCATAGCATTCTTCACATTTTCCATCCATTTTAGACTTTTCCTAGAATACCCCCTCCTAACATTCTTACAATATGTGTTGTTAGCATCCACACCTGCATGACAATCAACACCAACATCTACCTCTAGCGATCCGTTTGTAAGGATCGAGGCATAGAAGAAAAAAAGAAGAATCCACAGTGTTAAGTGAATAACTTTGACTCTTGCAATATTGGGCTCATAAGGTTATTCTCCATGCTAAAAGTCACTCGGTCACTTCCCACCTCTAAATTGAACTCCCTATTCTTGTCATCAATCACCGCTCCCGCGGTATGCAAAAATGGTTTACCCAAAATAATCGGATTTGAGAATCCTCGACCATGTCAAGTACTAGGAAGTCAACAGGAATGTACAACTTGCCAACTTTCACGGGCACATCTTCTAAAACACCCAAAGGTTGTTTTAGAGAACGGCCCGCCATTTGCAAAGTAATATTTGTGCCTTTTAAAGCACCCATGTTAAGTTTTTCACAAACAGAGAGGGGCATAACACTTACACTAGCACGTAGGTCGCAAAATGGCGTTATCTATGGTATATGTGCTTATAGTGGAAGGAATAGAATAGCTACCAGGATCCTTAAGTTTAGGTGGAGAATTATTTTGTAAAAGTGCACTACAGTCTTCAGTGAAAGCTACGGTCTCAACTTCATCGAAGGAACGCTTCTTTTTTAGGATTTCTTTTAAAAAGTTTGAATAAGAGGGAATTTGGGAAATCAATTCGGTAAAAGGGATTGTTACCTATAAATCCTTCACAATATCTATGAACTTACCAAAATTGCTTTCTTCCTTTTGTTTCGCCAATTTTTGAGGAAAAGGAACTTGAATCTTGATTGGGGGCTCGGGCTTGGGCTCTTTAACTTTGGTCTTGGGCACCTTATCATCAACATCAACTATTATGGGCTCCTCTCTAGCCTTACCACTCTTTTTAGCACCTCCCCCAAGCTTCAAATCTTGCTTGACCACCTTATCATCCATGGGAATGAAAGGTCCATCATAATGCTTACCACTTCTTAAAGAAATGGTATTAAGAGTTTCATGGGGTTGTGAACCTTGAGGGGGTAACATGGCTTGTTTTCTTGGAGCATTGGATGTGGTAAGTTAAGCATTTGAGTTTCCAACATCTTGATGGCCGCATCTTTGGCTTGACCACTCTTTTGGAATTGGGCCATCATAGTGTCTTTTTTTTATCTATTTGGAGAATCATGGCCTCTAGTATACTCACCCCTTGGTCACTTTGCTGAGAAGTGGATAATTGACCTTGAAATTCTTGAAGTATTTTGTGTGAGAAGGGCCACTTGAACTTGGAGAGATGACAAATTGGGGTCCTCTTGCTTTGATATCAATGGCATAGTACGAGAGTTTTTATATTGAGAATCAAGAATTGCCATGGACTCAATGGTGGCATGAGAAATTTCCACATCAATTTGATAAAACCTTCCATTGTTGGCGGAATCCAATATATGTCTGGACTCGACACAACACCCATTATATAAGGTTATGGCAAGAAAATATGGGTCCAACCCATGATGAGGACACTCTCTTTGTAGCTCTCCCATGCCTCAAATAAACTTCCATCTCCCCTTTGTCGAAAACTAGTGATCTGGCTTCTAAGAAGGGCGGTCTTTTCAGGTGGAAAGTACTTTTAATAGAAGATAATAGCCAAGCTACTCCAATTGGTGATGCCCAAGGATGCTTTGTCAATGTTATTAATCCATAGCTTAGCCTTTCCGTTATGCATTTACCTCAGTTCTACACCTTCCGCCAACCACCCAGTGATGATTGGGCCGCATATTTGGTATGCGAAACGATTTATGACAGTTCATAAGTTTACCGTCAAGTTATAGCTCAAACACTTGTGTCTACCCCTTGGTCGTCATCTACGTGCTGATACAATCGTTTTGACAGTCATTAGAGTTTATTTGGAGTCTGGGTCAAAAACCGCTTCTTTTCCTATAAACCGTCTTTTAAAACCAAGTCTGAACACTCGAGAATATCACGGATATTTTATTTCAAAGCTTATCATTTTTGGTAAAATATATCTGTATTTTATGTAGAAAGAATTCGAGATCTACCGCAATTCCATAAAAGAAACGCGGAAATCTTTCTTTCAAAGGAGGAAACTGCTTGGGGAAATGACGCAGCAGGTGCTGGGCCTCTTCCTAGAGTTGCAGTGCATGTTGCGCCTCTTCCGCAGGCTGTTTTGCCTGTTTTCGGAATACTTTCTAGATTTCTTTCCGTGTTGGAGTTATTCCAAAACTCTTTAGATTTTTCCCTATAAAAGGAGAGGTTTGTTCTCACTTTTAAGGCACGCGAGTGTTCCGCCCCTTCTCTTCTTTCTTTGCATTCTAGACCTTGCTCTAAGCATTTTGATATCCACCTGCTTGATCAATCGACCACGTAAGCTCAGATCCTTTAGGGTACCCGTCTTGGTTGCATTGACTAACCAATTTGACCACTACACTTAATCAATCAATCTTTCAATCGATTTTAGTCCTTTACCAAAGGGCACTTTCTTTAGATTCGAGTCGAGCTATCACTAAAATGCAACTTAGTTAATCTCTTTTCGTCAAACATGTAAGTCTGAGAGTGTATAATCCCATCTTTTGTATTTTATTTTGTACTTTATTTAATTCATGTGAGATTCATGTCGAATTTATGCCAAACCTTTTCAAAACCTTATTTTTTTATATATTTAAATAGTTCGTTTTTTATCCCTAATAATTCATTATTAGCGGGTTTTTGTCATCTTTAGATCAAGATTGTGTCTTTAGAGGTTAGATCTATTCATATCTACTCTTGGGATTCGTCTTTGATATAATTTAGTGCAAATTAATCTATTAAATCAGCTTTATTCGACTTATAGATCGATAATAAACCGTAAAATCACCAACGAATACTAACTGATCGCGATTTTGGCTTCACAGCCAGAACCCACCTCTAGAACAGACGCAGGGGTTGATGCACCTCTTCTAGAGGACGCATCACCTGTTGTGCCTGTTTTGGGTTGGATAATGTCTCTGAACTTCCTTTATCATCTCAACGTAGCTTAATTACTAATTAATCGACTATTAATTCGAGTATCATTGCTAATCCGTCTTTTAATCTTTTATTCTTTTCCTTTTCTTTAAATCTTTCTTTTGGGTATATTTACGACATAGATCCGGAGATCCGTTGTAATCTTTGTAATTCTTTTGTAATTTTTATCTAGTTATTAAATATTGCAACGATTGTATGATTTAATTGTCTCTCACATGCAATTAATTCTAAATCCTAATTCGACACAATTGAATGCTAAACTACGTGTTCACCGACATAGTCAAAGCTCACATGCTAGGATTAAAACGTGGATGTTGCATAGCACGGATATAACCGACAACATACCAAGTAAAGAAGAGTTTCCCTAATCATTAGTAGAGGCCCCTATGGAGGCGGGCGGGATTAGGTGTTCAATTAAAGAACTTCCTAATACGTACCCTCACCCCTTGCTTCAGATCTCCGTGAGCATCCGTGTTCATTGGCATCCACGTGAGTCATTCTAGACATAGAATGCTAAGGGTAACGATTTCTTGGTGTTTATGTCATTACTTTGTGTCTTGACATGGCATAAAGTATTCGACCGGTTCCAACTGAAAGTCCATAGACCTTAATTAGACTCCTCTAATTAGTTACTAAATTACTTGTTAATTTAGTATTTAATGATCTATGTAACATGCATGCAAATATAAGGACATTTATATAAAAGAAGAAATTTCCTCACATTGATATGGAAATAATATGGGCACAACAAGAACTCCTTCTTGTTGTTCTTGAGCTATAAATATGGATGAACAAGAATAATCTCCAAATTAGAAGACCTCCTTCAAGTTGCACCAAGATGATACCAAATAATCTACCCTTATTATTAACTAGATAATAAGATAGATATTATGCTACTAATATTAGTACATATTACTACACTATTAATACTTAGAGAATATTAGTATTATGAGAGTTTTAGTGAGAGGATGAATTTTAGAGAGAAGTGTGAATTAAGCACAAAATGAAGTAAGTGGAAAATGAACAACCGTTGTTCATTTTATAAGCATATGGCCGGACCATGTAGTCCATATGGCCTCATATTTTTTTGTTATTTAATTCACATGCAATGGTAGTAGAGTATGGTGGTGTATGTAATGATTTGGAATGCATGATATGTCATTGTCATAAGGTTGCTTGTTTGCATAAACAAGAACAAATATCATTACTACTACTACTACCATGACCGACCCTCACATGGCTCAAAATGGTCCATTTTGATTTTTGATAATTGTCCTACAAATACTTATTAATCATTTGTTTAATTATCTTATATAATTAATGTGTTAATTTGATCATATAACAATTATATGACACAAATTAATAAACAATATGTACTTAAAATAAGTGATATTTTACCATTATATCAATATATAATGGGTCCTACAATGCTTAGTTAATTTATTTTACAACTCCTTGTAAATATAATTAACTAGTTACCTCTATCTCAAAACCTCAACTAATTTAGTAATTTAACGATTAATTACTAAGTTAAATCTTATTTAATCGTATTAAAATAAGATATAAACTTATTAGTCAATTATCGCATAATTGAAAAATAAACTTAATCGAATTTGAGTTCTTAACTCAATTTCTAACAATTAACTCTCGTACATTACGAATATATGTAATGGACTAATTAACTGTATCATATACAAATAATTAGTTACTATTTGGATTTCATCCTTTAGGTGTGACCGAAAGGGATCAGCTGATCACCACCGTCATACGACAATAACCTCAAACTCTAGTCAGCCAACCGTTATTGATTTACGTTAATCAACTGACTAATTATATATATAGTAAATAAATATCCCAATTATATTTCATTATAAGATTTATTATGTGACGCACTATTGTGGAGGACACCTACTCCAACAACGTACCACTTGTCTGACACAAGTGTGTGTCACCAATTCTCTTGTCTCTTTATCACATCTCCCACTCAACGCAAGGTGTCTTTCAGGTCGCACTTGCGATTGATTATATCTAAAGTGGTTTTCTCGATAGGGAGAGTAACTGTCTGACCGGAAAATCTACCATAGATCTCTTTCCGAGCGTGGCCACGCATTTACAGTAACTGCTCCTCGAGTGGCCTAAAGATGTTTGTACCCAACGTGGATGGACACATCCTGTTGATTCATCTTCTCTGTATGATGCAGATCACCATGATCCAGAAGATGTCCATCGTCCTCCTTTTACGGCACGACCTAGAACATCAACCAAAACCAATCGAAAACTGCACCGACTCAGATAGACGGTCGCCAGTCAAAAGAATCGACTCATAGGAATAAGATAGAAGACCCTGCCACGACCAGGCATCAAATAATTGATTTACAGTCTCTACAAATGTCACTGTCCGACAGACTGTCATACAGTCTGTCTATGTAAATGACCAGTCATCTCCATGACCCCATGGTGCTGAACCAACCATCGATCGACTTACAATCTAGTCACTTCGAGACGTCACCTCATTGAGTGACTAGGGACAAAATACTAAGTTCGTCCTATTCACTTGAATAGGGTCCAACATTGTCTTACAATCTATTCGGATAAATAAAGTATTAAATTTAGTCAAACTAAATAAAAGAGTTTATAATAAAACTCGAACAATGAATGCAATTATCATATATGAAATAATTAATACATCATTCAATTATTACATATTACATAATCTAAAGGAATTCTGGTACACGTCTCAATCCCATTGTGACTACATGACCATCATGCTTAGCCTTTGAAAAAGGCTTGGTTAAAGGATCAGCAATGTTGTCATCTGTCCCAACCTTACAAATATCAATTTCCTTTCTGTCCACATAATCTCTAATTACATGATATTTCGTAAGTACATGTCTAGACTTGTTACTAGACTTGGGCTCTTTTGCTTGAAAAATAGCCCCACTATTATCACAATAAATCGTGATAGGATCTTTGGCAGTAGGGACTACTGTTAGTCCTTCCAAAAATTGCCGAATCCACACAGCTTCCTTTGCAGCTTCAAACACTGCAAGGTACTCTGCTTCTGTTGTAGAATCCGTTGTAACGCTTTGCTTGAAACTCTTCCACCAAACAGCTCCTCCATTCATTATATAAATGTAGCTGGATTGGGATTTCATATCATCCCTATCTGTTTGGAAACTGGCATCTGTGTAACCTTTTACACGTAACTCAGTCTCGCCTCCAAACACTAAGAACGAATCCTTGGTCCTTCTTAAGTACTTAAGGTTGTTCTTTACGGCTATCCAGTGACTCTCACCCGGATTTGCTTGGTAACGACTTGTCATGCTCAAAGCATATGCAACATCGGGACGAGTGCACATCATAGAATACATGATAGATCCAACATCAGATGTGTAAGGGATCAATTTCATGCGTTCAATCTCCTCGGGTTTCGTAGGGCACTCTGACTTGCTCAAAGTGATCCCACTTCCCATAGTAAGAAAGCCTCTCTTAGAGTCTTTCATGTTGAACCGATCAAGAATCTTATCAATGTACGTTTCTTGACTTAATGCTAGTATCCTTTTAGATCTATCCCTATAGATCCGGATACCTAAGATGCGATGGGCCTCTCCTAAATATTTCATTTGGAAATGTATCCCTAGCCACTCCTTCACAGAAGTGAGCATTGGAATATCATTCCCAATGAGTAGTATGGCATCTACATACAAGACTAGAAAAGTTACTTTACTCCCACTAAACTTCATGTATAAACATGGTTCCTCGACACTTCGAGTGAAACCATTTTGGTTAATTACATGATCAAAACGATGATTCCAACTCCTGGATGCTTGTTTAAGACCATAGATGGATCTCTTAAGTTTGCATACCTTCTTAGGGTTTGATGGATCCATAAAAACTTCAGGTTGTGTCATGTACACTTCCTCTTCTAGAATCCCATTCAAGAAGGTGGTTTTGACATCCATTTGCCAAATCTCATAATTATTGATCAGGCCTGTCGCAAGCCCGATGCAAAGATAAATTACCCAGACTAAGCTAATAACAAATTAATGTAATTAGGGAAGTAGGGGTCGATCCTCAGGGAGATGGTGTTTCCTATGGATTGCGAATCGTCTCACGATTGAGTTTTATCTAAAGGTTTTCTGGGTTTTGGAGTTTGTGATGTCTAAACTAATAAAGAACATAAATAAAAACAAAACAAACTGAAATGGAAACGATAAAGCAGATAATAAATTAACAATAATGAGAAGCATCTAGGGAAATAGGTTCACACATGTAGATTGATATATTGATGAAATTGGATTTAGGATATGCAAATAATTCATTGAGCCTTCGTAAGAATGGTGTGTTCATTACAATCATAGATCAGATGGTCTAGCAGGCTTTTAGTGCGATTTACTAGGTCTTAATCCACTATGTCACGCTTTGTCTATTCAATTCCTGTATATCTACCTTGGAAAAGAATTGCATACTAGTCAAAGATTGTGATCAAGAATCGTCAACTATCGTTAAAGTCCAAACATGCATAGACACAATGTTTTAAAAGCACAATTTCTTTTATCCAATTATCATCTTTTAATCAATCTAACATGGCTACCCTACACCCTAGAAAGGTGACTACTCACTCATGATTATGTTGGTATTAACAATGAAAGTTAAGGTAAGCATATTTAGTTGATTTTGACAATAATTTAGACTCTCTATGTGGCGATAATAACGACACTATATGACAATCTAAGAAATGAAATTATGATTATAACAACATAAAAACAAATCTAATGAAATAGAAAATGACAATCAAACGGAAAGAAATAAAGAAAAATAAGTAAAGGATACATTAGGAATACCTAGGTGACGATCAACGATGAAAGCGATAACAATAATAGAAATCCCTCGCATAGAAATACCGTACTTTGAATTACAATTCTTGAACCCAACTAGTAGATACAAAGATTGAAATTCTTATTGAACTATGCTAATGTTTTGAAAGGAAATGGACAGAAATGAACTAGAAACAAATGACAAAAGAAGAAGAGAATCTAAACTAGAAAGACTAAAGCTAAAAGGAAATATAAGACTAGATTATCTCAGATAGATTGTGTGATAGTTTATTTCATGGATGATGATATGAGGAGCTTGGCACATCTATTTATAGTATTAGGGTTTCGTGGAGAAGAGGTCGGGCAATAAATACATAGGTCAAAAATAGGATGAAGGAGCCGCAATGCACTGAGCAGCAGGAATACCCGATCGGGTATACCACTTACCCGATCGGGTAAGTTGTCTTCTGGAAGCTCTTGACTAACTCTTCAACTTCCTTCGCTTTGACTTGACTTACAACATCCCCCTTGACTCTACAATCGGTTTTGTTGCTTGGATATGATGTAAAGCGATGAATTCTCCCGTCTAATTGATTGGTCTTCCGACAACTACAAAACCGTCTTTGCTTCTTCTCTCCCTTAAGTTAATGAACCTTCTCGAAATGCCTTACACATGGTCAACCTTTCTTCTTTGAATCGTCGGGTTCTAGGCAAATGCTCGGAAATATAGAAAAAGGGCGTAGAAACGTCACTTTCCCTACAAAACAAGTTAGAACACAGGAATTCGCCTAGAAGACGATATTAACTCATAAAATGGCTTAACAAAGCACAAATGACAAACAAAACCGAGCTAAAGTGGGGGTTAAAATCATACAAATATTCACTTATCAATTATGAAATGCGGCAACCGCTAAGATAATCCTTATGGATCGAAGCATGGCGACTGGGGCGAAGGTTTCGTCATAGTGAAGACCATGAACTTGGGTGAAACCTTTTGCCACCAATCTAGCTTTGTAAACATCATTATGTTTATCTATGCCATTTTTGATCTTATAGATCCACTTACACTGAAGAGGTCTTACCTCTTTAGGTAAATCAACCAAGTCCCATACTTGATTGTCGTACATAGAATCCATTTCGGATTGCCTGGCTCCTAGCCAAAGCTTTGAGTCGGGACTACAAATGGCTGCTTTGTAGGTAGTAGGTTCGTTGCTTTCAAAAAGTAACACATTATAGTCATCACCTTCCTCTATAATACCAAGGTATCTATCAGGTTGATGACTAATTCTTCTTGACCTGTGGGAATATATCCGTATACATCCCTTTAATCTTACAGGATTATAATGAAATTATGATTTATATGATTAACAGGTCATAAACGAAATTGCATAATAAACAAAGGGATTAGGAATAACCTTTAGTCCTCGTAAATTCGGCCTAAGAACAGATATCAAAGTAGATATCCTCCTAATCGTAGCACCCAAGACTGATCGAGATATGCCCTTGTAATTGCTAGAAAAATTAGAGAGAAAAGAGTCTGTATCTTTTTCTTTTGAGATGTGAAATTGATGATGAATATTAGAGAGTTAGAATGAGTAAAACTCTTCCCATATACTCCCTATCACACGGCACACATAGGAGAAAAATAAGGGATATTTTTCTCTTGTTTTGTTACCATTTTGACCGAAATATCAAGGAGTAATCTAGACTCTTTTTCGGTTAAATTCGCTTCCATTTAATATAATGTTATACATATTATATTTGTCTAATATGTTGTCATACATTAATAAGGTCCATTACAACATTTTGCAGTGGATATATTAATATAACAATTATTATGACAATCGTATAATATATACTTCAATTTATAAATATCGGTATATTTATAATCCTGCTAATTAAATATAACGGTTTATGTTTAATTACGAATTAACATTAAAATTCGTTTAAGCTCACATTATATACTACAATTAAATATAACATTTTATATTTAATTACGAATTAGATTTAATTCGTCTTAGCTAACATTATTTAATCAGTATTAAATAATTATATCATCATCACATTGACTAACGTTTTAGTCAAAAACACTGACTAACCTTTTAGTCATTTAATAAGGCATCAATATGATTATTTTCTCAAATAATCACATCTCTCAATCACATCCTTTAGGTGTGACCTTTAGGGACCAGTTGATCACCGACATCTGTATGACAATAACGTCAAACTTATCTAGGAAACCAACCGTTATCGATAAACGTTAATCAACTGATTACAATACAAAGTATACCCTGTGAACCTATAGAGATTTATTTATGTTATTGCACTAACTGTGGAGGACACTGGCTCCAACAATCTCCCACTTGTCCTTACAAGTGTATGTGCGATAACCGATTCTCATATCCATATTAAATTTCTCCCACTCAATGTAAAACAATTTGCAAAGTCCGTATTCACAAAGGTCGTATTTTACAAGTGATCTGTATCAAGAGTGGTTTCCCCGACTAGAAAGTAACTTAACTGATAAACGAATCTTCATTCGAGCATGGCCATGCATTTCAGTTACAGCTCCTCGAGTGGCCCTGAGAAATATCATATCCTGATAAAGGTTGGATATTTTCTTCAACTCGAATCTTGCAGATACAAGCGCAATATGAAATGACCCAGTGAAAATCTACTTAGCCTCCTGTTACGGTCGACCATGAGAAAGAAACCAAAGTCACCCAAAAACTGCCTTTATCTCAAGATACAGTCGATAGTCAAAAGAATCGACTCTAGGAACACTATGGATGTCCTATCCACGACCTGGCACCTAATGTTCTGAAACATTTAGGACTCCATAACGTCGTCACAAAATGTCCTGCGCAGTATCATTATACCCCGCATCTGTGATCGATCAGTCAACAGTTTGACTTATGGCTCGTTGAACCCACCATCAATCGACGTCACAAAATAATTGCCAGAGTTATCAGCTCATGTAGGCAATTACAGACCAAAACAAAATATAATGTAATTCAAATCACTTTGTGGTGTTCAATGTTGTCCGTACAACCCACATGAAAACAAAATATAAACAAAACGATGATTTTATAGATAGTTTTTATGAAAAAGATACAGGTGTCTAATCCATACAAAACAACTAATACAACTCAGAAACACGTTTGATTCCCATGGAAATAACGTGCCCTTCATGTTTATCATATCTCAATGGTTTAGTGAGAGGATCTGCTACGTTATCATCCGTAGCAATCTTGTCTATCACTATCTCCCTTTGCTCCACGTAATCTCGGATCATGTGAGCCTTCCGTTGTACATGCCTAGACGTGTTGCTGGACTTAGGCTCCTTAGCCTGGAAGATGGCACCACTATTATCACAATAGATGGTGATCGGGTCATCCGAACTAGGAACTACGGTTAGTCCCTGTAAGAACTGACGCATCCATATAGCTTCCTTCGCAGCCTCTGAAGCGGCATAGTACTCGGACTCAGTCGTAGAATCTGCTATAACATTTTGTTTGGAGCTTTTTCAGCTGACCGCAGCGCCATTAAGAGTAAACACGAATCCAGACTGAGATTTCGAGTCATCTCGATCCGTTTGGAAGCTAGCATCTTCCCTGCATACCGGTTGCGCATAGCTCAGTGTCCCCATCCTAAGTCAATTACTATCCTTAGTCCTCCGTAGTTTATTAAGGATAATTTCTTAACATCTATCCATGTGTTCACAATCCTGGATTGCCTTGGTAACGACCGTCATCTCACTGCATATGCCACTTCTGGACTTGTGCATATCATAGAGCATACATGACGATCAATAGCGGATGCATAAGGAACCCGACTCATGCGCTCGACCTCTTCCGATGTCTTTGGTGCCTGAGCTTTACTCAATTGCATCCCAGAAATCATTGGAAGGTTCCCCTTCTTGGAGTTGGTCATGCTGAACCTCTCAAGAATCTTATCTATATAAGACTCCTGACCGAGGGATAACATCCGTCGTGATCTATCTCTGTAGATACGGATCCCCAAAATTCTTTGTGCTTCACCCAGATCTTTCATCTGGAAATGGTTCTTTAACCAAACTTTTACCGAAGTGAAGAGAGGTATGTCATTCCCAATCAAGAGTATGTCATCTACATACAATATTAGGAAGACAATCTTGCTCCCACTCGACTTGATATATAAGCATGGTTCCTCGACCGATCGAGTAAATCCATTCTCTTTTATCACGTGGTCGAAACGAGATTCCAACTCCGAGAGCTTGCTTAAGTCCAATAGATGGAAACGCTTAGCTTGCATACTTCTTAGGATTTGTTTAGAAGCAATGAAACCTTCGGGTTGTACCATGTACAACTCCTCCTCCTAATCCGTTTTTAAGAAGGCGGTTTTTCATCATCCCTTTGCAATTTCATAGTCCATGAAAAGCGGCAAGCGCTAAATTATCCGAATGGAACGCACATAACTACGGTAAGCAAAAATTTTCATCATAGTGGCAATCTGCACTTGAGTGAAA
>JAIUZE010066852.1:0-59992 GCA_022085475.1 Heliosperma pusillum
TTCGACATGCGATAACGTTTCGCATCCAAGACTCGGGCTTACAATATATATGCCGAGTACCCCAAATTCGGTAGATCAATTCACGAAAGAGGCGGAAAAACAGCTCAAGCCTCATAACAAGCGGTACGCTACATGCAACTAACACCACCTCGCAAGTATACAACATTTGACGGCCGGGTCGATCAACGCATAGCGTTCAACTCCCAACAACGTCGTCGTATGCCCACTAACACATGCCTTTAAGCAGTAGGATACCTCTCCGTTCCGACATTCCAGCCTTACGAACGGGAAGGTAGCCAAGGGAATGAGAATACAAAGCACAAGACAAAATAGTGCTCAAACCGTAACATTTGTAAAAACCGACTCAAAGTGGGACATAGCAAAAACCGTCACAAAACATGTGATACAAGCGAGTGAAATGTCATATATCCAAAACAATAATATTATAAGTCGCTACGTAAAATTATACGATAAACGAACGATTAGAATTATTATAAATGAAAACCGTAAACAACAATCACAAACATCTTCCAGCAGGAGCCAGCCGGTCAGGCTGACCGGCTGCCGGTCCACCGGCTCAGGCCAATGCCTCATACGAAAACCAACTTCAAACATCAGTGTGTCCCAGCCGGTCAGGTCGACCGGCTGCCGGTCAACCGACTGGGACCAAAAGGTCATTTGAAAAGCACGGAAGAAAGGGGGTGTCTCAGCCGGTGGTCTGACCGGCTGAGCCCAACTTCATTTTCCAAAATCACGTAAAAATGCCAAAATATACAGCAGGTGCCCCAGCCGGTGGTCTGACCGGCGGCTGCCGGTCGACCGGCTGGGGTCCAATTCACACGAAAATGCCTTGTTTCATCCATGTTCAACATTCATCCATTATCGAATATTATTCTAATTCATCAATTCACATATGAATACTCAACAAACAACATCCATCAACAATATTACAAGTCATAAGTTTACTAACCTTAATCTAAATACGGTTTCTATCCTAGAAATCACATAAAACACGTAAATGATATCGAGTAACCCTTCACCGTTACCTTTATGCGTCTTCACTACTCGTCAAGCTCCTCTTCAATTAGGTAATAGTCTTTGTCGGGATCTTGGAGGTCACCACCTACAAATAGATCATAAAAGATGAATATAATTCACCTTGAGAAAGACGGATAATTTAAAAAGCGAGAAAGACGGTAATTTTATTACCAATACGGATAGAGGAAGGTAAGAGGGGAAGAATGAGACGAACTTACGTGAATTCCAACAAGAAACGAAGGAGATACGGTGATTCAAAGATGGATCAAAATTGGAGGCAAGGGTTTCTTAAGGAAGAAGTAATTTGATTTGTGTTTGAGTGAAAATAGGTTAAAGGAGTGAGTGGAATATAAAGGAAAAAGTCAAGGAAAGTCAAACTCGCCTTAAGACGGGATTCTCATGGAATCTCGCGGAAATTCCAAATACGAACTCGGAAATCCTAAATTCGACTCGGAACATAAAATTCTAAATTAAAACTTAAATTTGCTGAAAAGTATTCGTCAAATATTTTCATTATAAAAATAGGGTACATTTCCGGGTGTTACATTGCATGTGAATAAAATAACAAAATAAGAGGCCATTTGGGACATATGAGGTCCGGCCAAAATGGCTATAAAATGGACAATAGTTGTTCATTTTTCAGCAACTTGATTTTGTGCTTAATTCACATATCTCTCTAAAACTCATCTTCTCACTAAAACTCTCATAATACTAATATTTATCAAGTATTACTAGTGTAGTAATATATATTAATATTAGTAGTATAATATCTATCTTATTATCTAGTTAATAATAAGGTTAGATTATTTGGGTACATCTTGGGTGCAACTTGAAGGAGGTCTTCTTATTTGAAGATTGTTGGAGGATTATTTCCTACATTAGCTCAAGAACAATAAGAAGAAGTTCTTATTGTGCCCAATTATATCCATTATCAATGTGAGGAAATTTCATCTTTTATATAATGTATTTATATTTGCATGCATGCTACATCGATCATTAAACACTAAATTAACAAGTAATTTATTAACTAATTAGAGGAGTCTAATTAAGGTCTATGGACTTTCAATTTGTGCTAGTCTTTTTTGATAATATATTGATATATAGCAGGGATTATACCTCCCATTTGGAGCATGTTGTGAGTGTTTTAGCTGTTCTAATGTCCAACAAGTTGTTTCTAAATAAAAGCAAATGTGCTTTTGCTGTTGACAAGGTGGAATACTTGGGACACTATATCTCAAGAGATGGGGTTGCAACTTATCCAAGCAAAGTTGCAGCAGTTAAGTCTTGGCCTATACCTTCTACTTTGAAGCAACTAAGGGGATTTTTGGGTTTATCAGGGTATTATAGAAGGTTTGTCAAAGGCTATGGACAGATTGCCAAGCCACTGACTGACTTATTAAATAAAGACAAGTTCTCTTGGAACATGGAAGCTAGCAAGCCCTTTGATACACTTAAGACATTGCTTTCTCAATCTCCAGTACTTAAACTCCCTAATTTCAATGAAGAATTTGTGATTGAAATTGATGCTTCAGGTTATGGGATTGGAGCTGTTCTTATGTAGCAGGGTCATCCTTTAGCTTATATCAGTAAAGCCTTAAGTCCTAAAAATCAGGCAAAATCAGCCTATGAAAGGGAGTTGATTGTTGTAGTTTATGTTGTCCAGAAATGAAGCTCTTATCTACTTAATAGGCACTTCATTATTAAGACAGATCAGAAGAGTTTGAAGTATCTCTTGGAGCCGAATATTTCAACTCCTTGTCAACAGGATCTCATGACCAAACTCATGGGCTATGACTTTGAGATACAGTATAAGAAAGGAACACAAAATAAAGTAGCAGATGCCCTCTCTAGACTAACCAGTACAGATCTTCAGTTAATGATCATTAATGCTGAACAAACTGATCTATATCACAAAATAATAGTTGACTTTTGGGAGGCAGAACCTGCATTACAGAAAGTTATTGCAGAGTTACGCATCAATCCTCACCACCATAAGCATCACACTTGGTGTAATGGCCAACTTAGGAGAAAGGGGAAATTAGTGGTAGGGTCAAATGCAGACTTAAGGAAAGACATTTTGACATGGTTCCACAATTCCTCTGTGGGTGGACATTCAGGCAGGGATACTACCTTCCATAGCGTTCAATCGTTGTTCTATTGGAAGGGAATGAAGAAGGATATCCAGGAACATATTCGTACTTGTGGTGTGTGTCAGAAATGAAAGTATGATAAGGCCAAGTATCATGGGATGTTAAAACCATTACCAGTCCCTGAAAGTGTATGGTCTGTTGTTTCTAAGGATTTTATAGAGGGCTTACCCATTTCCAATGGAAAGTCTGTTATATTTGTAGTGGTTGACAGGCTAAGTAAGGCAGCTCACTTTATAGCCTTGAGTCATCCTTTCTCTGCCATAACTGTGGCCCAGGCTTATATGGATAATGTTTTCAAACTACATGGGTTACCAGACTCAATCATCAGTGATTGGGACACTATATTCCTTAGCAATTTCTGGACTGAGCTATTCCAAATTCAGGAAATTGATTTACTAAGATCAACTTCCTACCATTCTCAGACAGAAGTGGTGAATAGATGTCTTAAAACCTATCTTAGGTGCATGTGTCATGAGCATCCCCACACATGGAGCAAATGGCTTTCCCTAGCTGAGTGGTGGCATCTCACTAATTTCCATTCTTCAATTAATTGCACTCCTTATGAGGTGTTATATGGTCAAGCTCCCCCACTTCATTTACCATATCTGCCTGGTTCCTCAACCAATGAAACTGTTGATAGAAGCATTCTACAACGCAAACAGGTCATGAAGATGCTGCAATTTCAACTTCAGAAAGCTCAAAACAGAAGCCGTATGTAGACAGGAATAGGAGTGAACGTAAATTTAATATAGGAGATTGGGTGTATTTGAAGCTACAATGTTATAGACAAATGTCCATTCAACAGCGCAGCAATGACAAGTTGAGTCCCAAGTATTAAGGTCCCTTCAAGATCATCGACAAGATTGGCAAGGTTGCTTATCAATTAAATTTCCCTTCCCATGCTCAGATTCATCTAGTGTTTCATGTTTCCCAGTTAAAGAAATGTCATAATCCTTCTCAAATAGTTGGGGTTTTACCTGCTCTTTTTCATGATTCTGCAATACCCAAAGTTCCTGAAGCTATCCTTGAAAGGAAAATGGTAAAAAGAGGTCGAATTACTGCTACAAAATTCCTGATTAAATGGCTAGGATTTCCTCTTGAAGATGCTATTTGGATGTTTACCCAAGACTTTGAGACTCAGTTTCCTAATTCTAATCTTTGAGGACAAAGATTTTTTTTGAAGGAGGGAAGACTTGTTATAGCTTAAATCAGTTAGTTGGTTAGTTTGTTAGAAATCTGTTACAAGTTTGTTACAAGTTAATTACAACAGGCTGTCAAGGAGTTAGTTACACTACCTTGTCTATAAATATCCTCATGTATTCATTGTTTCAGATATCAATACAGAAGTTGTAACACCCCAGATTTTATAATAATGAATAATTTACTAAAGTCGTAAATTTTATAAATTCGTCTTTTACTTTTATTAGTTAAAATATTTTAAGTCGATAACTTATGATTTCGTGGCTTTAAATTAATGTTAAATAGAATGGTATGTTTGGGAACCTTGAATTGGAATTGAATTCTGGAAATGAGACATTTTAAGTGTTTGGGAACGCTAAAAATTTGGAATTGGAATTGGACTCAATTCCTTAACAATTCCAAACTAGTTAAAATTTGGGTCTCTCAAATTCCTACCATATAGTAGTCATTTCAATTCCAACACTACTTTTTTTATGCATTTTTTTTCCAATCGCAAATATTTTCCGTCACTATTTATTTTTAAGGTGATTTTGACCCATACACGCCCCGCCCTATTCCAATTTCAATTCCATGAGTTTCCCAAACGAGATTGAGAAATTGAAATCCGGAATTGATTTCCAAGTGATCTGCAAACGAATTTTTGGAATTAGATTTGGAATTGAATTCAAACATTTTGATTTCTTCAATTCAAATCATGAAAATGAAATCAATTCCGCGTTACCAAACGCTCCACATTATTTGTCAGAAAAAGGGTGGGCTTTGAAGATTTTGGGTCATGGGATTCGTGTAGATTGAAGGGTAGCTTGGGAATCGAGGATTTGAAGTGCTAATCGAGGTAACGGTGATGGGTTACTCAATATCAATTTACGTTTTAATGTTTTAATTGTAGTTTTAGTTGGAAAAGATATAATTGACAACACCAAATTGTGTTGTGTCTAGTAGTATTTATTAGGGTCTTTTGTTTTACTTTTTACGGATCATTAGCTTTGTTTTATGTTAACTTTAGCTTTTGTAATAATGTTGGTATTTAGTAATTTGAGTCAAATTTGAGAGTCAAACCCGAAAGTCAATGAAAGTCAAACCCGAAACCCGAGACCCAAAAACCCGGAAATTGGAGTGGGCTAGCAATGAATCATCAAGGCATGAAGACCAAACCCAATGGGTCAATGAAAGTCAAGGCGGGGCCAAAAGTCCATGGGTCAACGAAAGTCAAGAAGGAAAAGCAAAGGGAAATCGGGCAGTACACAACGCAGCCTGCGTCATCACGACGCAGCCTGCGTCGTAGGACGCAGCCTGCGTCCTTTCTCAGCACGGAGTTTCTTCATTTCTCCGTCTTGTCTTTTGAAAGCCCGCCTTTCAAGGCCCCTAGGTTTGCGGACCAAGGGTATTTAAGCAGAAATCTGAAGAGAGAGAAGGAGCGAAGCATACAACATTCAACATCATATTTTTCCTTAGAAATTCTCTACTTTGTTCTTCAACTTTGGCTCTTGTAATTGGTTTTATTTAGAAATGGGTTGTAATAAGAAGATTATGGGTAGCTAATCCTTTCTTTGCTTAGTGTAATTTGAACAAGTTCTTCCCTTTTAGAATTGTAAGACCTTTTTAACCTTCCTTCTCTATTTAATTCCATTTTCTTATGTTTGAATTCCATTGTTGAATGAATTGTTGTTAAGACTAACCATCCTAGCAATTGTTTGTTTAATTATTTGCTTTGTCTTGATGAATTTGGTTAATTTGTCTTGGTATTTGTTGAAGCAACCTTGAAAGATTGTAACTTTGGTTTAAAAGTTGGAATCTTTTGAGTGGAAAATGGGTTATTGTGTAATTAGAACATGGTTTAATGTTTTATTACATGATTCTACCATGTTTCTTTGGTTTTGTGCTTAAAGCTTGCATCTTTATTTATGCTTATGTTTTAATAAGTATTGGATGAGTTGTATTGGGTCATTTATGGATGGTTTAATTCATGGTGGCTAGTTCTTAGAAGCTTGTAATAGATAATTAGAGAAGAGAAGAAAGGAGGGGTCTTTACTTTGTTAATTGTGGGGAACTTGGGATAATTGCACTAAGTTACTTCTCCATATTTGAATCTTTGAGTATTTAGTTGTTGTTGGTAATTTTAGACTTGATAATTATTTCTCATGCCAAACTCTCCCCCATTTATGTTTTCCTACATGTTTTCCATTGTGAATATCATAGTTTGTAATTAATTTAAGCCTTTGTTTTAATTAGTGTCTTGATTAGTAATTAGTGTCTTAATTTGTGATTAGAGTGATTAGTTTTGTTAATTGATATTTTGCAAGAGTCTAGATTAGATTATTTTAGCATTACCGCTTTCCCTTGGGTTCGACCCTTTTCGTACCCTTACTACCCTTTTATTTAGGTTGGTTTGAGTCTAGGTAAGGTTTTATAAATTTCTATTTGGCCTAGTTAATTTGCGGAATTAACGACACCGTATTTTAGCCCGTCAATAATCTTTGCTTTAATTTCATGAGGAAACATATTTGTTGCTCTTTCATATGTGTGAATTCCATCTTCCATGCTTTCTTTCACTAATCCTATGTTAAGTTGCATTTAAGTGGTTAAATATGCTCTTTAAACATGTTGGAACTTGTGTTGAGCAATAATGTGTTTGAGTTTGCTTTAATTGATGTTTACACAATAATTGGTGATGATTAATATGCATTTAATGTGGTTTGATGTTGATAAATGTTGTTAGAATTGGATAAGTAACCATGGAACTTGAGTTGGATGTTGTTGAAGTTGATTCTCGCGTGTTTCTAGTCCCAGCCAGCCGACCGGCTGGGAACTTGTCTGATGTGAAATGGTTATTTTGAGGATTTTTAGTATTGCGTAAGTCCAGCCAGCCAACCGGTCGCCGGACCGGCTGGGAAACCCCCTTAAATTTTTTGGATTTTTTGTAGGACTGAGAGTCCCAGCCGACCAACCGGCTGGAACTCCCCCTTTCCCATTTTCTTCATTTTCTCTCATTTAGCTTGTGACCCCAGCCGGGTAGCCGGCAGCCGGTCACACCCACCGGCTGGGGATCCTGTATATTCATTGTTGTCATTAGTTGTTGCTGTGGTGCCAGGCGGGTAGCCGGCAGCCGGTCCACCTAACTGGCTGGCACCCCCTTCTGGTTCTTCCTCGCATGTAATAGTTTGTATGATTTGTTTATCTTATAAACTTACGTAATAACATTAAATATTCATGTTTAGAATGCATGATATCTCACATGCTTATATCACATGTTTTGTGAGGGTTTTGATATGTCCCCTCTTGAGTCGGTTCTACCTTATGTATTTGATTTGAGCACTACTTGTTGAGCGCTTTGAACTCTCATTTCCCGGCTACACCTTATCCTCGTTAGACTGGAATGTCGGAGCGATGGGGTGTATCCTTGATGCTTATATGCATGTTTTAGGGGGGATATGACGACGTTGTTAGGAGGTGAACGCAATGCGTTGATCGACCCGGCCGTCAAATGTTGTATCTTTGCGAGGTGGTGTCATTGCATGTAGCGTACTAGCTTGACTTTTGACTATAGATCTATTTCCGCCTCTTTCGTGTGGTTTAGCCGAATTTGGGGTACTCGACGTCCTTTGTGTGATCGAGTCTTGGATTTGGAACGTCATACCACATGTCGAATCGGGAAACGTCTTATCCCGAGAGTCTGGCCAGGTTTAGACTAGGACCGTATTATTATCGTCGTCCTACCGAGAGGATTAGAGTCTTGTGTGTGCGAAACGTCATATCGTACACGGTTCAGGGGAACGTCTTACCCCGTGGACATGTTTGTCTAGGTCATGAGTATACGAATATCGTATACGGTTCAGGGAAACGTCTTATCCCGTGGACTTTCATTGACTTGTCTTGCTATTGTACATGATGCTAGTGCGTGTCATTTACCGTGATAGTGTGTATGCTTATGTTTGATCATATGATGGATTGTATACTTGATTGATATGGATGCCTATGATTGGTTTGTATGTCGAGTCCCAAACCTTCTCAAGCATATGTCGCTAATGGTGAGATGCAAGCCCTTAGTGTTTTATATGGTTGCCAAGGGGAGTCTTCCCGGAGTCTTGTATTGCATGATGATGATGGATGATGGTTTTCTTTACTCGTATATTGTTATTATCATAATGTTATTCTCACATCCGGCGTGATATATATGTTTTCATGATGACACATGATTACATGCTTGTTTATGTGCGTTTTGATGTGATATGGCTGGGAGAACCCTGAGTTACTCCCCATAAACAAGCATGGTTGATTCAAAACCTGTAGCTGCTATGTTAAAACCCGTGTAAAAGAAGTTTAGATTTTGTAGTCTTGAGCCAAAACATAACCAAAAGTAATTTGTGTTCTTATTGAGTTGTTGACCATATAAACTCCCAATTAACAATTGGTACTTTGGTAGTGTGATAAATTTTGATAAATTCTAGAAGTGAAAAGCAAAAAAAAAAAAAAAATGTTAGGCACGATATTTCAAAATGAGTTAAAAGTTAAGGGTTAGGGAGTATTTGATAAGAATAATTTATTAGTCGCCTTTTCAAAGTACTCTGAACTTTAAGTTGATTAACTCGTGATAAACCATACGGTTAACCTCCTCCTTAATTTAACTCGTAATAAACTAGTTGTGATAATCTTAATTTTAATTTTGTTTTGTTTTGAATCATATCAAATGTACTTTACATTATCGTTCTTTTCTTTATCAAAGTTGTTTGTGGATAGATTGTCTGGGTTGTAATCCTCCTCTTTTCCTCTCATGTTTGTTTGTTTTATTGTTTTGAAATGAAATCACGTGCTAAATAATTTCGACAAGTTTAAATGCATTAGAAATCGATTTAGAAAGAATGTCACATGTTTTGGGTGTAAAGCATTAATTTGCATTACACCTGCGTAGTAGCTACACTTTCCTTTACAAAAACAGCGTTTGACTTAGTAGAGGTCGTTAACGTGCTTGCGGAGTTGAGAATCTGATTAAAATGATTCTGGACACGTACCTTTAACCCTTACTCAAAATCTATGGTTTCTGGATGCCCGGTTCGAAGTGGTTGCGAGAGTCATTCTAACTTAAATTGATTAGGGACGAATCTTAAGAGCTCAAATCATTCTAACTAAACTTGATTTGTGCTCTTTTGGTAAAGAGTGTACAATGGATTCGAACGGGTCCAAACTTTCACAAAGTTTGGTAGTGACTACTTTATATCTTAATCTTGTTCGAGAACCTCACCTCAAGTCGAACATTGAAGGCCAAGTCGGGATGATGAGCCAACAAAACCCATCAATATATGATCTAAAAATCGCAAAAGTGATACTTAGCCTCTTAAGTTTGTCCGTTATGAGATCAAACCCCTTAAGTTTCATCTGTAATGACCCTTATATTTTACAAAAAACAAAGTGAAATCAAACTCCTTATTAATATTTCCAACCCAAAAAAAATCATTTTATATATATTTATAACTTTTATTAATAAAAAAGAAAATACTTCTTACAAATTAATTTAATTACGCAAAATTCATTTCATATGTATGAATAATATTGCATGCATAATAAATTATTCGGATACAAAGTTGGAACAGTTTTATGCAGTACTATAAAATCGGTGACAAAATGTACAAAATTGGTAAAATCAAGAATAAAATTTACATTTAATATAAATTCTATATATATTTAACAAGTTAGAATGAATATTTGATGCAATATAAATCTTACTATAAAAGATTTTACGTTAGTATTTGGGTTAAAATATATAAATAATATTCGATTTCACTTTTTGTCAAAGTTAAGGGGGACTAATAAAAAAAGGAAGGACCAAGGTCCTACCGGGAGTCGAACCCAGGTCGCTGGATTCAAAGTCCAGAGTGCTAACCACTACACCATAGAACCCTTCTTGGAGTCAATCATAAACGTAATTTATATTAATATACATACATTTTTAACAAAAAAAAAAGTTAAAGGGGCAAATTACTATATTTAAAACTTAAGGGGTTTGCTTTTGATTGTGCAAATTTAAAAAGGCTAATTACCACTTTCGCGAAATATATCCACCTCTATCGAGACGATTTGAAAGTCGATGGCTTCGACTTACCTTGTTCATCCGGAAGAATAAAATAGTTTGGTCCTCACCCTACTTTGTACAACGACTTGGTATTTTTAGGGATGGCGTAATGCCTGGCACTCATTTTTGTCAGACGGTGACTATTAAAATGCCTTTAGACTTAGTTTGTATTGTTGTGACATTAACAAAATATATAGTGTCATTATCATATACCTATTTTTATTGCCATTTTATGATGGATAGTCACCCAAAAAAAAGTGGATGATTTTTCGGAGAACAACTTTTTTTTTAAGTAAGGCTCAAAAATAAAATATTTATCATTTTGGGTTGGGTTTTAAACTATTTGCTAAAATGCCGTCCATGTAAATTCGGGTCTTTTAAACCTAAAACACAGAAATGACGTGCTTATAGTTGCTAAGAAGATCAGAAACAAATTACCTCCTTGCTCATTATAATTTACTAACTCCTTATCTCACCTCACCTTTACTCATAAAAGCTATAATACGCCATTTACCTGGCCAAGGTAAACGGGAGAGTTACTCCCTCGATTTCCCGAGATCGTGCAATCAAAGATACCATAATGAAACAATAACATTAAAAGTTTAAATCTAGTTATAATTACAATCCTTATTCACAGTCTCAAAACATTACAATCTTTATTCACAGTCTCAAAACTCAAGGTCCAAAATATATAAGCGGAAGTCTAAACTAGTCAAAAGGCAAAATCGACTAAGCCCCTACTTGATTGCTAGATACCACAATCCGTCGTCCAAGGCCCCAATCATTCCTGATATGACCTCAAAGCAACCTGTAAATAATAAAAATTGCCAAATGAATTACAGTAGATTTAAAATGATTTGATATAAGAGCGCACACGTCAACACAATGGTTGAGTAGGATATTCAATATATACGCAACTTATAGTAAAAATAAATAACAATGTCCATACGGTCATACATATGCACAATATAAGTAACCGAATCCAACACTAATAACATGAATCAATTACAAACTCAATCAAGGGTGCTTACTACAATCACAAGTCATCCCAGTGATTGCTTGAAGTCACAAGGTATCAATCTCAATCACAATCAAGGGCGCTTGCTACAAATCACAAGTTATCGTGATGCTCCCTATAAATCACAGGCATCACGTGGTTCTCGACCACTCCACGGACCATTGAACGTGCACGTCCCTTCTAATTGCGGGCCCACTAGAAAAGGCTCATGAAGGCCCTCCGTGTACGACAACGCCACAAAGACATCTGGTTACCTGTATCGGCCAACAACATCAATAACTCATATCATAATCTCAAGCCAACAATATCCATATAGTGTCATCATCAATCAATCATCGTCATACATCATACAATAAACATGGACCATTGCCACAATCTCAAATTCATCTCACAATCGCATGTAAAACCACGATTGAGTAAAGAAATTCCCTACCTTTTTGCAAATCCAACCAAAGCAAGCTATCACACTGATGTGACGGTTTTATACAATCTTTACTAACCCAATTATTAGCTACTTTAGCCTTGATATATGTTATTTATAGTTATTTTAGCTCATTAATGCATTTTGGTAGTAGTTGCATTGTTTGGATGTGTTTCTACGCAATTTCGATTTAATGTGTAGGTGTCATGTTCGAGAATCGTATTCCGAGTTTGGGAAGTGACTTGGACATTTTTACACTTATGTCTTGGACTAAATTCATGCCAAATAATGGGTTAATAAGAGTTAAAATATTGTGGGTTAGAGACAAGTCAAAGCCCAAAGATGAAGGTCAAAGCGCGGAAGCAAGTGAAGAAGAGGATGCGTCACACAAGAAAGCCGCTAGGCGCGGCAAAAGTTGTTGTTTCACTAGTCGCGTGGCGCGGCAAAAAGCCGCGGGGCACAGCTTAGCATTGGATTCCGACGAATCTTCTAGTTCTTCTATAATTCGGCAATTATACTCAGATTTTATGAGGCTTTAATAGGTTTTATGAAGATTCTCTTTGAAAACTTATATAAGAAGATGGTATTGCTCAAATTACACACACTTCATCCACCTTTATATCATTAGAAACATCAAAACAATTTCTAGTTTATAGTTTGATTACTTTTTGTATGGAAGGCTAACTTCCTCATCTTGGGCCAAGCAATTGAAGCAAATGAACTAGTGTTTTGTAAGACTCTTTTATTCTTTATAATTATCTCTTGAATATTGATTTTTATTCTCAATTCGTTGTTAAGATTATTGATAGTTCTTGCTAGTTTGATCACCTAGTTTGTCTTATCTTTAATCTATTGCTAGTTTAGGAATTTGAATCTTTTGTTCACTTGCCTAGACATTGGTAGCAACTATAGCTCATCAATTTGTATGCTTTTCATCGTTGTTGAATTGTAGGAGAATATTTATCATATGAATTAAAGTGTAGAACCACTTGTGTATGATTTTGTTCATCTTTGTTGGCTTCTCTAATTATAACCTATGATATGATTGAATTTAGATATGCTTGGACTAGATTGTCATCACCGTAAGCGTTGTCTATGTGCGCTTTTCACAATGAATAACTAAAAAGTAAAGAGAAGTAGAAACATATGTTTTCACAATAAAGTATTTAAGAGTAATTTGAATCTAAAAGAGTCAACGATCAAACCTAACTCATTTGTGGAAATTGTAAGACCCAAGATCTTTTTAGAATTTGATTTAACTACAATCTTTTAATAATTTAGTTTGTTAGACTTAGACTCATAAGCACAAATACCCCCCAAATTGGTTACCTTAGAACTATTTACATAACACACGTTTAACATAGACCTCCTTGTGGGATCGACCCCTACTTACCCTTTCTATTGTTAGAGTTAGTAGTGGATAAAAATACTAATTTGGAGACTCGCGACAAGTCTAGCCACACACGTGCAAAACAAGCAATCCAGACCACTCCTCCACCAAATTGACTCTTATATACATATATTACCATGTAATTACACTTTACCCTCAATCAATAGTCCAATTACTAAAAATTTCCCTAAAGCCCCCAAACTTCTAGAGTCATTCATTCGGCCGAGTAGGCCTTACTCGGTCAAGTCTCCTAAGGCACTTAGTCGAGTAAGCACAACTCGGTCGAGTGGCTGGTCTACTCGACCGCGTTGCCTAAGCTAGGGATCTAACCCCGTCCTCCTCCGCTCTACTCGACCGAGTACCTTTTGTATTTAGCCGAGTGGCTTCTAAATTATATTGGGTAGTACAGAAGCGACCCAACAACCTCATCTCACCTTACCTCTCCACCTCTGGCGTGTTTCCAGCGTAGGCTAACCATCCTTTTTATTACACTATAATACCTAAATAACAAGGTAATCTAATTTCCTTTTATTTGTTTAGTGACATGTTCAGTGTTCAGATTTAGCTTATGTTATCTACATTGAGGTTAATTATGTTTTTTCCGTGCTTGGATTTAGCTTTAATATATTAATTTATGTACTTTTTTTCTTAAAAAAAAACCCATATTTTAAAACCCAAAATGAGTGAATTTAGTTTTTATGGCTACATACCAAATTACGTGTTTTGGGTTAAATTAGGCTGTGATTAGCTTACAAGTTGTTGATTTCTACTAAATTTGTTCATGTCATTGTATATAATGAAAATTTGTGATTATCCTTTTATGAGTCATTGGTATAGAGAAGGGGTGGAGCAAAACGGATGTATTTTTTTTTTTACAGAGGAGGGAATCAATGTTTCATAATACAAGGATGTATTCGAAATTAGTTCAAAAATATATAAGTGAATTGACATTCAAAGTTTTGGTACGCAACTGAGAGTGAAAATGAAATTTCCAAGTTTCGGGTGTTTAAAATTGTACCCCTTAATAATGGAGCCTTTACAACATTATGGGTAAGTATTCGCCATTCAAATGCTCCATCAATGAACATATTTGTTGAAATTTCCATTTCCCAAATTGTGAATCATACACCAAGTGTACAGTGGCGATTCTAGGATTTGAACACAGGGGGTGCAAACTATCGACAATTAATAAAACATCAACTTAGGTGGAAATTTCAGACTTTGTAGACGAGATTTGGAATAAAATATAAAAGACTAAAAAGTAGTTTCATTATAACTAAAGTAAAACTTATATACTTAGTGATAAGAAAGAAAAAAAAGTGTCATTTACTATTTCACTAATATTGTAATCCATATTTGCAAATTTCTTATGTTCCTTTTAATGAGGTGCTTGGATAGCATTAGACTTAAGACCGTCCACAAGAAAAGATGTAGTCCAAAAATACTACTTATGTAGTTATATTGAATTAAAATATTATTTTTATTTTTACTAGGAAATATTTTAGGATAATTTAGATACTAAATACTCCCTCCTAGTCAAGGTAAACTTCCCTATTTCTATTTTCGGATATTCAGGTTTTCTTCCCTATTTCCTTATTTGGATGATTTGTGTGGCCCAAATTTAAGGCCATATGGGGTAGTGTGTATTGTGTGGTCTAAATTCATCCTCTTAATTAAGACCCAAAATGAAAAGGGAAGTTTACCTTGAATAAGAGGGAGTAATACTTATAGGATAAAATTAAGTTGATTGAGGAAAAAAATATGCAATATCAAAGTTTTGATTTAACCAACTTTTAAACTCAAATGCATGAATATAACACAGCACAATACTAAATCACAAAGATATAAAGTATTGAATAGTAAGGACCAGGCCAATTTGTGCCTCTCATTGCTATAAACAAGAACATGCCCAATTAAGGCTCACTATTGGAAGAGAGAGAGAGAAAAAAAAAAAAAAATTGGTTCCACCAAGAGTCCAACCTTTGACCTTTGATATGGAATAATGACTGTACCGCGGAAGCAAGACAAGAACAATGAAACGTATTTACACAAAATATATTTCTTTTTGATTCATGGGGAGTGCTGATGAAGCCTATGCACCCCCTAAAATAGCCTATGCAAGTATTCATATTAGGCTAGATGATATTGGTCAATATGTATCTATTTGAACTAAACGGTGTACATGAGGGGGAATTTGATAACCTAGAAGGTGATGAGATTGACGAGGAGTTGTCAATACATGATGAGAATTTGATGGCAAATGAAGAAAATAGCGATGATGATATTGTATTTGCTAGTGCCCCCATTGTTGAGTTTAATTAGCTTAATCCATTAGATGAGCGTGGATTGAATAGTTGGAAAATTTGGGAGAATTTGGTTCGATATGAATAAGGGAAAGATTTTGTGGTTGACAATTGTTTCCCGAACAAATCTTCATATTAAATGAGGTTATATAGTGTTCAAACAAATCAGTTTTTCAAACTTGCAAAATCCATGTCTTACACTATAAACTTCTAAATCAGGGCGATCTCCTAAACTATGCAAATGGCGGTTAAAGACGGCACAAAAAGAGTCATTCTCAAACATTTATCATTGTAACATACAAAGGGGCTCACAAAAAGATATGTTTCGACATCGTTGAGTGACAAAATTGTAAGTTTCATAAGCCAATTATTAGACATTTCTAATAACATTTAATAATTAGTTATTCAATAAACTATTGGATCTTATGCATGTATAACTAAAAGGTAAGTAAGAAGGAAAAATTGTTCCTTACATTTGATTGGAACGATTTGGGCACAACATTTGGACACCTTCCAAATCTTGTTCTTGAGCTTATAATATGAGGATGAACTTCCAAGTTTTAATGTAGAAACTCTCCTCTTAGATGCACCAAGACAACCCCTTAAATACTACTAATATACTACACTAGTATAAAATATACTAACCCTTAAAATAACATTAATACAACTAATACTACTCTCAGTAATCTTGTATTAATAAAAGAACTTGAGTTTTGTAAAATTTCTTAAGTTTTAGTGTGAGAAGTAAGAGAGAGATAAGCCAAAAAATAATATGTGTTCAAGTGTAAGCATAAGAGGAGAAATCACTCCCTCTTATGCTCACCAAAACCGGCACACACATGGGGTAGGGAGGGTAGCCATTTCTTTTTGTCTTCACAATGCAATAGGTGTGTATCTACGTCTAGGTTGTAATCATTTAGTCTAATTCTTAATTAGAACAACCACTAAGACCTAAATTCCTACCCTAAATCCCAAAAACAGGCACCCCACATAAAATGGGTGTCCATTTTATCTTTTGTATTTAAGTCCAAGTTTTTTTTGGTAAATGTAAATTATATTATAAACCAAAAACACTATTACAACTTACTCATCATCAAACAAATCTCATATGCTCTAAACATATTACAATGAAGCCTAAAAGCATTCAAACCTACACCTTTCAATCAGACAAAGCATGCCTTCTGACATTATTGACGAGCAGCATCAGTCATAGCGCCTTTAAATATCCCTTCAAAGCGTCTTCTGCAGTCATTCTTCACTTGTAGTACCATCTGTTGAGGCTGTGTCACATACCCCTCCAATCTACAAACATTCCTCATATGTCATATCTCATAGCAAACCCCTGTGACCATAGCAAAAATCACCTGTCTAACCAACATATTCATCCGTCTTCCCACTCTAGCAGTGACTATACTCTGCATTAGACCAATACCAGGCACTCCCACCATATCAGCAAGTAAGTCCATACATTTCCTTATATAGCAGCATTTCTGAAAAAGGTGCGAATGATCCTCAGATTCCATTCCACATAGAAAACAGACAATAGGGACATTAATACCCATACCAATCAGACGATCTAAAATGAGTAATCTTTGTTTCTGAATAAGCCACATTATAAAATTCTACTTAGGCACATTGTATCTATTCCAAACCATATGGTACCAAGGTACAGCCAGAACAGGGATGTCCTTTAGCCATTGGTAACCATCAGCTATAGTGTAACCATTATCAGTTCTTCTCCATTTGTCAGCTACATATCTACTTCTAACTCTGTTCTTCACCTTTTAGATTTTTCTCCAAGCCCAAGAGCTATAAGCAGAAGGCTCATAAGTCATCCAAGATGTTCCTTTCAAGTAGATACTGTCAATCCATTTAATCCACAGCTGATCTTTCTTACAAACTATCCACCAGACCAATTTCCATATAGCTGCTAGATTCCAGATTTTGCTATCAGTCAAGCCCAGACCACCACATTTCTTTAGAGTACAAAGCACACTCCAAGAAACAAGTGGTGCCTTAGAGTACTTATCCTCACCCTCCCAAAGAAAATTCATGCTGCCTGTATTCTATCCAAAACCCCTACAGGTAGAACAAAAATATGTGACCAGTGATTATGAATAGTTCCCAACACAGCCTTCACCAAAATCAGCCTCCCAAAATATGAAATCCTCCTACTATTCCACCCTCTTATTCTACTAATCATTCTGTCCACTAGAATATTACAATCAGTCTTAGACAGTCTTTTATGAGAGATTTTCACTCCCAAATATTTAAAAGGTAGATCACCTTGCTTGAAACCAGTACCATGTAGTAGTCTTTGTATCACAGCAGGTTCAACACCATTATAATACAGACCAGACTTATCAGAATTAATGCTAAGTCCAGAAGCACTAGTAAACCTCTTAAAGGTATCCATAATAATAAGAACTGATTTAACATCCCTCTTGCAAAAAAGAAGTAAGTCATCAGCAAACATAAGATGTGTCAATTTAATTCCCTTACACAACGGGTGGAAGTGGAATCCAGGAATAGCAGTGGTGGTTTGAAGAAGCCTGCTCAAGTACTACATACAAATAGTAAATAACAGTGGAGACATGGGATCTCCCTGCCTCAACCCCCTAGCTCCTTTAAAGAAGCCATTAGATTTCCCATTAAGACCTATAGAGTAGCTAGGCATGCTAACACATTGCATAACCAATTTAACCAACCCAGGAGAAAAATTAAGAGCATACATCATCTTTTCAAGGAAAACTCACTCCACATAATCATAAGCTTTCCTAAGAGCTATCTTCATCAAACACCTAGGTGAAGCATTCCTCCTTTTATACATCCTTACCAAATCTTGACTAATTAAAATGTTCCCCCAGTATACTTCTACCTTTTATAAAGGCACATTGAGCAAGATCTATAATCAGAGCAAGATTGGTACTCATTCTATCACACAAGAGCTTTGAGATGACTTTATATATAGTATTACAACAAGCAATTGGTCTGAATTCAGAAACAGAGATAGGACTATCCACTTTAGGAATAAGTACAAGATTAGTACAATTCACTTGCCTTAGCAGCTGACCATTCCTGAAGAACTCCTTCACAGCACAACAAATATCCACCTTGATATAATCCTAGGAAGCCTTGTAAAAACCACTAGTGAACCCATCAGGTCCAGGACTCTTCTCATTAGGAATAGAAAACAATGTCTCCTTAATGTCCTCCATTGTTGGAATCCTACACATAGAGTCCCATTCATTCTCATTCATCACATTTCCTTGCATAGCAACACTTCTGTAAAACTCAGAAGTAGCAGCATTCTTACCAAGAAGATTCTGATAATAGTCCACAAAAGCTTGCAGAATTAAATCAGGAGTATGACACTCATCTCCTAAACTATTTTTAATAGACACAACTTTATTATGGACCTGCCTCTGTCTAATAGCCTGATGAAACATAATGGAATTTGAATCTCCTTCTTTAGCCCAGCCAGCCTTAGCCTTCTGCCTAAGGAACTCATCACGAGCACCAACCAGCAGGCCATAGGACTCCCTTAACTGCCTCTCCTTATCCATCAAGGCATGATTAGTAATATCATGATGGAGTTGAATCTGAGTATCAATAAGCAATTTAAGAGCAACCTCAGTATTCCTTTCAACATCAGAGAATAACTACTTGTTAAGCTGTTTGAGCTGAGGCTTCAACAATTTAAGCTTTTTAACAACCTTAAACATAGCAGTCCCCAAAACATTAGCTTGCCATGCACTTTTAACAATGTCATGGTAGCCATAAGCCTTAATCCACATATTAAAGAATTTAAAAGACTTAATATTTCTACCAACACTCCCCCCATAAGAAACAATACAAGGACAATGATCAAAATAACCTTCAGGAAGGTAATTGGCAAACCAATCAGGCCACTTATTCAACCAGCCTCCATTAACCAGAACTCTATCAATACGCCTGAAAATTCTAGTCTCACTAGGTTGTTTATTATTCCAAGTAAAAAAAGCTCTAGTTGATTTAATATCAGCTAACTCACAGTAATTCACCACTGACTGAAAAGGCAGCATCTCCTCATCCTTTACCATCCTACCCAATCTCTCATTACCATACATCACATTATTAAAATCCCCCAACACTATCCAAGGATCAAGAGTATAGAATCTCCTTAAAGAACTCCATAAAGATACCCTCTCCTCAACTTTATTGAAAGCATACACAAAGGTAGCAAAAACTGCATATCATAAAATCTATCTTTAATTTTAGCATGAATAAACTGAGCATCAGTCTCCAAAACCTCAACCTCAATTCTAGAGTCTGTGACAACCCTCGCGAATGCGGAAATATAAAACATACAAGCATGTGAATTATATAGCGGAAATAGGTAGTTTTAAAAACTTTTATACATGCAAGTTAAATAAAACGAGGAGTGTCAAAATATTACAATCTAAATACGGAAATACAACAAAGAGACGGAGTCTCTCAAAATGTTAGCAAAGAATAAGTGTTTAGCAAAACTAGCTAAAATCGTCTAGAGGTGAAACTTCCAGGGACAACGCCCGCTAGCTCACACCCGAACCCAAAATAGTCAAAGCAAAAATCCATCCATGCAAGCAACCTGTTCATTCATGAAAAACATGAACGCCACAATCAGTGGGGAGTAACTCCGGGTTCTCCCAGCCATATCACATTAAACGTACATAGAAGGAAATACAAAAGTAAAATCATGCATATATGAATATACATGTGAGATACGATAACAATAAATAGGCAATTCGATAGATAATGATAAGAGCATATGGAATACAAATCTGAATCCATCATGTTATTCAAAGACTCGGGGAAGACACTCTTAGGCAACCGAATACGCTCACTAGGGCTTACATCTCACCGTTAGCGGTATAAGATTGATAAGATTGAGACTCAACAGACAAACCAAGTCAAGTCATGCGATTATCACAATAAATCCAACTATATCATCATTCACGAACCAAGACATTGACGGTGTCCATCATGCACTGACCATGAATATATCATGAAATCCGCATTCAAAGAACGCCGACACAAGACGACAACTCTCACGGTAAATGAAACGCACTATCACCGTGTACATGGCAAGTATGATTAAAAGGCATCCACGGGATCACATTTCCCTGAACTCATACGCGATGCTTACATTTTGCCTATGTAGACTATTTTCCTCCTGGTAGCACGACGATAATAATACGGTCCTAGTCTAAACCTGGCCAGGATCTCGGAATAAACGTGTTCCGATTCGACATGCGATGACGTTTCGCATCCAAGACTCGGTCTTACAATATATATGCCGAGTACCCCAAATTCGGTAGATCAATTCCCGAAAGAGGCGGAAAAGAGCTCAAGCCTCATAACAAGCGGTACGCTACATGCAAATAACACCACCTCGCAAGTACACAACATTTGACGGCCGGGTCGATCAACGCATAGCGTTCAACTCCCAACAACGTCGTCGTATGCCCACTAACACATGCATTTAAGAAGTAGGATACCTCTCCGTTCCGACATTCCAGCCTTACGAACGGGAAGGTAGCCAAGGGAATGAGAATACAAAGCACAAGACAAAATAGTGCTCAAACCGTATCATTTGTAAAAACCGACTCAAGGTGGGACATAGCAAAAACCGTCACAAAACATGTCATACAAGCGAATGAAATATCATATTTCCAAAATATCAATATTATAAGACACTACGTAAAATTATAAGTTAAATGAACCATCGGAAATATTATAAATGAAAACCGTAAACAAAATATACAATCAACATTCAGCAGGTGCCAGCCGGTCAGGCTGACCGGCTGCCGGTCCACCGGCTCAGGCCAATGTCTCATACGAAAATCAACTTGAATTGTCAGTGTGTCCCAGCCGGTAAGGTCGACCGGCTGCCGGTCAATCGGCTGGGACCAAAGGGTCATTTGAAAAACAAAGTAAGGAAGGGGGTGTCTCAGCCGGTGGTCTGACCGGCTGCCGGTCGACCGGCTGAGACCTAAGTCATTTTCCAAAATCACGTAAAAATGCCAAAATATACAGCAGGTGCCCCAGCCGGTGGTCTGACCGGCTGCCGGTCGACCGGCTGAGGTCCCTAGTGCACGAAAATGCCTTGTTTCACCAAGAATCGACTTTTGATAATTATCGACTATCATTCTAATTCATCAATCCTCATGTGAATACTCAATAAACAACATCCATCAACAATAATACAAGTCATAAGTTTACTAACCATAATCTAAACACGGTTTCTATCCTAGAAATCACATAAAACACGTAAATGATACCGAGTAACCCTTCACCGTTACCTTAAAGCGTCTTCACTACTCGTCAAGCTCCTCTTCAATTAGAAAATAGTCTTTGTCGGGATCTTGGAGGTCACCACCTACAAATAGATCATAAAAGATGAATAAAATTCATCTTGAGAAAGACGGAAAGTTTTAAAAGCGAGAAAGACGATGATTTTAATATCAATACGGTTAGAGGAAGGTAAGGGGAGAAGAATGAGACGAACTTACGTGAATTTCAACAAGAAACGAAGGAGATACGGAGATTCAAAGATGGATCAAAATTGGAGGCAAGGGTTTTGATTTTAGCTTAAGGAAGAAGTAAGGGTTTTGGTTTCTGTTGAATGAATGAAATAGGTTAAAGGAGTGAGTGGAATATGAAGGAAAAAGTCAAGGAAAGTCAAACTCGCCTTAAGACGGGATTCTCATGGAATCTCGCAGAAATTCCAAATACGAACTCGGAAATTCTAAATTCGACTCGGAAAATTAAATTTACGATTACAACTATAATTCACTGAAAAGTATCCGTAAAATATTTTCACTATAAAAAATAGGGTACATTTCCGGGTTTTACAATCACCCCAACTTTTAAAAAGTTTCGCCCTCGAAACTTGAGGGAAAGAAAAAATACCTTACTCGAAAAGACTCGGATATTTACTACGCATAGAAGCTTCAGTTTCCCAAGTCTCTTCTTCGACATTAGCACTTCTCCACAAGACTTTCACTAAAGGAACTACTTTACTTCTCAACTTTCTATCCTTACGATCTAGGATACGAATCGGCTTCTCTTCAAAGGATAAATTTGTTGGAGCCAGTGTCCTCCACAGTTAGTGCAATAACATAAATAAATCTATGTAGGTTCACAGGGTATACTTTGTATTGTAATCAGTTGATTAACGTTTATCGATAACGGTTGGCTTGCTAGATAAGTCTGACGTTATCGTCATACAGATGGCGGTGATCAACTGGTCCCTAAAAGTTACACCTAAAGGATGTGATTGAGAAATGTGATTATTTGAGAAAATAATCATATTGATGCCTTCTTAAATGACTAAAAGGTTAGTCGGTGTTTTTGACTAAAAGGTTAGTCAATGTGATGATGATATAATTATTTAATAATGATTAAATAAATTTAGCTGAGACGAATTAACTGTAATTCGTAAATTGAATATAAAATTATATTTTTAATTGTTGGATATAATGTAAGGTAATTAAACATAAACCGTTATGATTAATTGGAAAATTATAAATATACGGATATTAATAATTAATGATGTATTATAATGTCGGTCTTTGACTAATGACGATTATAATGTATTACAATATATTAGAAGCTAAAATGACCGGAAAAAGTGTTCAGATACACTCAGGTTTTTCCGGTCAATGGGTAGTTATTTGAGGAGACTAAATCTCCTCATTATTAACCTACTTGTGCCGTGAACAAGGGAGAGTAAGGTGAAAAATTTCTAACCTAATTTTCTACTCTCTCTCACTTGTGCCTCCATCACTCAAAAATCACAAAAAAACCTAAAAAGTTAACTGTAACTTTTAATCATCTTTCTAGCAAAAAGAAGGGCATATCTCGATCTATCTTGGGTGAGACAATTAGGAGGAGATCTATTTTGATATCTGTTCTTAGGCCGATTTTGCTAAGGACCAAAGGTTTAATTCATTTTCTCTACATTTGTATCGTTTTCATATCTATGACTTGCAATTTCATATTATATAATTTTGTTATAATCCTAATTTTTAAGGGGATGTAAACAGTTATTTCCCACAAGTGGTATCAGAGCTTTTGGCTACAAAATTATATTATATGTTTTTCATTTTTATGAAATATAAATTTGGGAAAAAAAAAATTGTTTTTCCCGAAGAAAAAATTTTCACGGCTGAATTTTTTTTTTGTGTGTAGCCGTGTTTTTTTTTTTTAGGGTTTTGTTTTCCATTGTTGATTTTTTGATATTGTTATTTTAATAGGTTAAAATTCAATATAATAAATTTGTGGTTGTTTTAATTTGATAAGGATTAAATTAAAATAAGATGGAATTGTTTTGATTTTTGTTGTTGCTATGATTTTCGGTCTCATTGTTTTAAATTGATAATTTTTGAATAATGATTCAATTTTAATGATGTTCAAAGCGATTGTGATTAAATGAATATAAGGATAATTGATTTAATCATGATATAGATGTTCATTTTAAAAGGTTAAATTGAATAATCTAGTTTGAATCAATATTTAATAACGATTAGATATTGAATTTTGTACCGATCTAGCAATATTGTCAAAACCGTTTTTTAATCTGTCCGTTGCTGCTACTGTACAGTTCAAATATAAAAAAAAAAAAAAAAAAAAATCCTGTTTTATTGCTGTCCGCAGCAGTTTTTTTTTATGTTTTTGCTTTCGGTTTTTGATTAAACCGTGAGAAATCAAATAAAAAAATTTTTTTTTTGGGTACTGGTACTGTTCACGTGAACAGTGTCCCGTGAAAAAAAAAAAAAAAAATTTTTGTTTTTTTTTTTTTTTTGACATTATAAAGATAATGTTTGTTTGTTTGTTATTGTGAAAAGGTTCACAATAATAATACCCGTTTATTTTAAAAAGGTTTAAAATAAAAATGGATTATAGATGATTAAAATTGTTGTGCGCAATTAAGGAATTGTCACATTATTTTGATCGGTTTGAATGGTGGCTTGGATAATTAATCAACATAATTAATGAATTATGTTTTGTAGTATTAATTTATATAGTTGATGCATTTTTTTATTGAATGAATGAATGAATAGTTTATTTTACGTATTTTTGCAATTGGTTGAAAAATGTAATACCTAGTGTGGCCTTAGTAAATCATGTTTTCGTAATGATGGAAACATGGTTTGGATGTAATTTTGAGATCTCGAATCTCCTTTTATTTTTCTTTTAATTATGTTTTTGGAATTAGAATGTAAATAAGTTTATTTTGTAATTTTGAAAATGTAATTTTAAGAAGACTAGAGACGGAGATCGGATGCTCACTCCCGCTACATGGACCAAGATGAGACAAAGTCAAGCTTCTCGGGTCCATAAGGATGGATTCCAAACTTGTATTTACTGTTCATTTTGGTAGATAGGCCACACTAGGACCGTTGTAATAGTTTACGTATTTTTCATTCTTTTACTTTTCATTCACATGTTAAATAACTGCATCATATTCCGCCTAAACCAAACCACCTAAAATGCATGAAAAATGTTTCATATAGTTTGAATTTTCATCATAGACATACAGATGTCACTCGTTCATAGGGCTATCACCTTAGTCTAAATCATTAACGAAATGCTAGAATTTGTTCACTTAAAATGAATTAAACTTAAGATGATGGGATCTTCCTCTAAAATGAAAATTGAGATTAGTCTTTATAGGAAAAACTTCTATGAACCCCTTCTTCGTCGGAAGTCATAATATGACCCCTTCTACGTTGGGTAAGTAGTGAGTGTTGAACTATTTTATCTCAACATTATAGTACGAGTAATATCTCGGGATTATAATGGACTATAAGATAGAATTTACAGAAATTTATCGACCGAGAATTCTAAAGGTAGAATTAGCCAAAAGGTTGGCTTATCAATGTACAGAAATTGAGTCTTGGGATCATTTATATAATTCTTGAGGGAGGTCAATTGTATAAATGCTTGAGTCATCGCATTAAACAGTTTTTGCATTAAGACTTAATTTTTAAACGATGAAACTTATCATAATTTTTCTTCTTTTTCACAGTTTCTTGAATACGTTATATACAGATATAACTGCTTAAAATAACAAATGGCTGGACGTACAGACGACCCAATGCCAAGTGCTACACTCGCTCGCGAGTCCTGGCTAAAGATCTTTATGGACAACATGAATCAGTCCACGCGACTGAAGAATGATGGGTCCAACTTTGCGGAATGGGAGGCGATATTACGGAATGCTGCCATTGCTGACGGTAAGCTCAAGTACTTGACTGAGCCACTACCGACTAACCCAGGCCCCAATGCAGGAGCAAATGAATCACTTGCTTATATTGATTTCGTTATGGAGGCGGGTGCGTTAAAGAACGTACTCATCTTTGCAATGGAATCCAATTTGCAGAGGCGATTCATAGCCCAGGGTGCAAACAAGATTTTCACCACTCTCTCTAACGAGTTCTCAAAATCTCCGAGGATCGTTAGCTATGAGTACACCTGTCGCTTCTTTGAAGTGAAACTCCAGAAGGGCCAAGCGGTTAGCCCACACATTCTTGCTATGATCGAGAATGTCGAGAAGCTGGAGGCTCTTGGTTGTAAAATTGATGAGAAGATCATTATTGATCGTGTGCTCCATTCACTTCATGATGGTTTGGCCCTTTTCAGGGCAAATTACTATATGAATGATATGAAGAAAAGTCTTCATCAGCTCCACTCACTTCTCGTACAGACAGAGAGTGATCTGAAATTGAGTGGGAGCGTGAAACAGGACGTTCTCATGATAAACAACAAGGGTAGGGGTAAGGGCAAGGCTCAAGCTGACCTAGCTGTAGGGAAGCCAAAGTTCAAAAAGCCAGGAAAGGTCAAGAGTGGGCCTGGTGAGACTAGCGGTAGCTCACAAGGCAAGACAAAGAGCAAAGAATACGTGGAGTGCCACCATTGCCACAAGACTGGGCATTGGAGGCGGAACTGCCCCGTGTATGCTGAAGACGTAAAATCAGGCCGCGTCACTCCTGTTGGTACGTTATCTTTTATTCATATGATTGAGATTAACCATGCAAGTTTCGGAACTTGGGTACTAGATACTGGTTGTGGTTCTCATTTGTGTAATCATTTGCAGGGCCTAAGAAGCATCACAACTCTCGCAAAGGGTGATGTGGACCTGCGGGTGGGGAATGGAGCTAGAGTTGCTGCCGTTTCAGTGGGAACATATGTAATCCAACTCCCTAGTGGTTTTGAGTTTTTTCTGAATAACTGTTACTATGTACCCAGTTTATCTAAGAACATTATTTCAGTTTCCGTACTTGATAAGGACGGATTTTCGTTTGTAATAAAGAATAATAGCTGTATTTTCTCTTTGAACGATATGATTTATGGTAAAGCTGTTTCCATAAATGGAATATATGTTTTAGATCAAACCACAGAGATAATGCATGTGAGTAATAAGAAAGCAAAGGTTGGTGACAAAGATCAAACCTATCGATGGCATTGCCGTATGGGACACATAAATGAAAAGCGCGTGAAAAAGCTCATTGATAATGGGATTATCTCCCCATTTGACTATGAATCTTTTGGCACGTGTGAATCATGTCTCATAGGGAAAATGACTCGCATTTCCTTCAAAGGTGTTGGAATGCGCGCTGCTGACCTATTAGGACTCATACATACTGATGTGTGTGGACCTATGTCAATCAACGCTAGAGATGGCTATAGGTATTTTATCACTTTCACGGACGATTTGAGTAGATTATGGTTATGTCTACTTAATGAAGCATTAAACGGTGAGTCATTTGACAAGTTCAAGGAATTCCAGAATAAGGTTGAAAACCAACTGGATAGAAAGATTAAAGCACTACGTTCAGATCGTGGTGGCGAATATCTTTCGAATGAGTTTGATCAACACCTCAAAGACTGTGGTGTAGTACTACAGTTAACTCCACCTGGAACACCACAATTGAATGGTGTGTCCGAACGGAGAAATCGAACATTGATTGATATGGTTCGATCCATGATGAGTCACACGGTTGTGCCTGACTCATTATGGGGATATGCTCTATTGTCAGCTGCTCTAATACTTAACCGAAGTCCGTCTAAAGCTGTAGACAAGACTCCATATAAACTATGGAAGGGAACGGTCCCTAACTTGTCCATTATTCGGGTTTGGGGCTGCGACGCTTATGTCAAATGGAGACCTGAAGATAAGCTCGGACCACGATCGGTCAAGACATACTTTATTGGATATCCAAAAGGAATGTTTGGTCATAACTTTTATTCGCCTACCGAACAACGTGTTTTTGTTGCGGCTAGTGCGAAGTTTCTAGAGAAAGAATTTCTCGAGAACAAGACGAGTGATAGAACCTTCGATCTGTCGGAGGTTCAAGAACCAACAACCGAGCAACCAATGGAGGAAATGTTCCTTCATCATCGGCTGCGGTAAATATTCCTGAGGAACCCAGGAGGTCGGGTAGAGTCTCCATTCCTCCAGACAGATACATTGGTATGGTCGAGGAGAATGGGAGAGATGACGTTTTACTCCTAGAGAGTAACGAACCCGCTACCTATAAAGGTGCCATGACCTGTTCCGACTCTAAGCTATGGCTTGAAGCCATGCAATCCGAGATGGACTCTATGTATGAGAATGACGTATGGGATCTGGTTGACTTACCTGATAAGGTTCGGCCCTCTTCAGTGCAAATGGCTTTATAAAATAAAGCATTATAGAAGGACAACCAGATACATACAAGGCACGACTAGTGGCAAAAGGGTTTCACTCAAGTGCAAGGATTGCACTATGATGAAATTTTTGCACCCGTAGTTATGTTGCGTTCCATTCGGATAATCTTAGCGATTGCCGCTTTTCATGACTATGAAATTTGGCAAATGGATGTGAAAACCGCCTTCTTAAACGGTTATTTGGAGGAGAGTTGTACATGGTACAACCCGAAGGTTTCATTGATCCTAAAAATCCTAAGAAGGTATGCAAGCTTAAGCGTTCCATCTATGGACTTAAGCAGGCTTCTCGGAGTTGGAATCATCGTTTCGACCAGGTGATAAAAGAGAATGGATTAACTCGATCGGTCGAGGAACCATGCTTATATATCAAGTCGAGTGGGAGCAAGATTGTCTTCCTAATATTGTATGTCGATGACATACTCTTGATTGGGAATGACATACCTCTTAACGCGGTAAAGTTTTTGTTTAAAGAACCCATTTCCAGATGAAAGATCTGGGTGAAGCACAAAGAATTTTGGGGATCCGTATCTACAGAGATAGATCACGACGGATGTTATCCCTCAGTCAGGAGTCTTATATAGATAAGATTCTTGAGAGGTTCAGCATGACCAAATCCAAGAAGGGGAGCCTTCCAATGGTCTCTGGGATGCAGTTGAGTAAAGCTCAAGCACCAAAGACATCGGAAGAGGTCGAGCGCATGAGTCGGATTCCTTATGCATCAGCTATAGGATCGATCATGTATGCCATGATATGCACACGTCCTGACGTGGCATATGCATTGAGTATAGACCTGGCAAACGGGTCAACCGGGTCGGGTTCGGGTCGGGCCAGTTCGGGTCGGGTCAGTTCGGATCTTTTGTTGATTTCGGGTTAATTCGGGTCGGGTCGGGTCATTTCGGGTTTCGGGTTTGTTTCGCGTTAGATGTCGGGTCTGTTTCGGGTCAACCGGGTCGGGTTATTTCGGGTCGGGTCATTTTCGGGTCAAAGAATAAGAGACAAAAGACCATTTTAAGTCTTTTCGGTTCAATTAAAGTTATGTTTTATCGGGTCATTTTCGGGTTGAGTTATTTTGGATCGGGTTATTTTCGGGTCGGGTCAGTTACGGGTCAAGAAAGATCGGGTCATGTTCGGGTCGGGTCGGGTCTAATCGGAATTCGGGTCACATTCAGGTGTTGTAGTTCGGGTCAATATCGGGTCACAGGTCGGGTCATTCGGGTCGGGTCAATCGGGTCGGGTTGCTTTTGCCAGGTCTAATTGAGTATGACGAGTCGTTACCAAGGCAATCCAGGTGAAACACACTAGATAGCTGTTAAGAATATCCTTAAGTACCTACGGAGGACTAAGGATTGGGTATTGACTTATGGAGGTGACACTGAGCTATGCGCAACCGGTTACGCAGATGCTAGCTTCCAAACGGATCGAGATGACTCGAAATCTCAGTCTGGATTCGTTTTTACTCTTAATGGCGCTGCAGTCAGCTGGAAAAGCTCCAAAGAAACTGTTATAGCAGATTCTACGACTGAATCCGAGTACTATGCTGCTTCAGAGGCTGCGAAGGAAGCTATATGGATGCGTCAATTCTTACAAGGACTAACTGTAGTTCCTAGTTCGGATGACCCGATCACCATCTATTGTGATAATAGTGGTGCCATCTTCCAGGCTAAGGAGCCTAAGTCCAGCAACAAGTCTAGGCATGTACAACGGAAGGCTCACATGATCCGAGATTACGTGGAGCAAAGGGAGATAGTGATAGACAAGATTGCTACGGATGATAACGTTGCAGATCCTCTCACTAAACCGGTAAGATATGATAAGCATGAAGGGCACGTTATTTCCATGGGAATTAAGCGTGTTCCTGAGTTGTATTAGTTGTTTTATATGGATTAGACACCTGTATCTTTTTCATAAAACCATCTATGAAGTCATCGTTTTGTTTTATATTTTGTTTTTCATGTGGGTTGTACTGACAACATTGAACACCACAAAGTGAACTGAATTACATTATATTTGTTTTGGGTCCGTAATTGCCTACATGAGCTGATAACTCTGGCAATTATTTTGTGACGTCGATTGATGGTGGGGTCAACGAGCCATAAGTCAAACTGTTGACTGATCGATCACAGATGCGAGTTATAATGATACTGCGCAGGACATTTTGTGACGACGTTATGGAGTCCTAAATGTTTCGGAACATTAGGTGCCGGGTCGTGGATAGGACATCCATAGTGTTCCTAGAGTCGATTCTTTGGACTATCGACTGTCTCTTGAGATAAAGGCAGTTTTTGGGTGACTTTGGTTTCTTTCTCATGGTCGACCGTAACAGGAGGCTAAGTAGATTTTCACTGGGTCATTCCATACTGCGCTTGTATCTGCAAGTTTCGAGTTGAAGAAAATATCCCACCTTTATCAGGATATCTGATATTTCTCAGTGCAATCGAGGAATGTAACTTGAAAATTGCATGGCCATGCTCGAATGAAGATTCGTTTATCAGTTAAGTTACTCTCTTAGTAAGGGAAGAAAACCACTCTTTGATAATGATCACTTGTAAACCTACGACCTTTGTTGAATACGGACATTTGCAAAATTGTGTTTACATTGCGGGGGAGAAGAAATTATAGAAATTATATGGATATGAGAACGGTTATCGACACTACAACTTGTAGGACAAGTGGGAGATTGTTTGGACGCAGTGTTCCACAGTTAGGTGCCAAAACATTAATATAAATAAGTCTGTAGGTTGCACAGGGTTTAATATATACTTTGTATTGTAATCAGTTGTTAAACGTTTATCGATAACGGTGGGCGTGCTAGATAAGTTTGACGTTTATCGTATACAGATGGCGGTGATCAACTGGTCCCTAAAAGTCACACCTAAAGGATGTGATTGAGAAATGTGATTATTTGAGAAAATAATCATATTGATGCCTTATTAAATTACTAAAAGGTTAGTCGGTGTTTTTGACTAAAAGGTTAGTCAATGTGATGATGATATAATTATTTAATAATGATTAAATAAATTTAGCTCAGACGAATTAACTGTAATTCGTAAATTGAATATAAAATGTTATATTTAATTGTTGTATATAATGTAAGCTAATTAAACATAAACCGTTATGATTAATTGGAAAATTATAAATATACGGATATTTATAATTAATGATGTATTATAATGTCGGTCTTTGACTAATGACGATTATAATGTATTACAATATATTAGAACCTAAAATGACCGGAAAAAGTGTCCAGATACACTCAGGTTTTTCCGGTCAATGGGTAGTTATTTGAGGAGACTAAATCTCCTCATTATTAACCTACTTGTGCCGTGAACAAGGGAGAGTAAGGTGAAAAATTTCTAACCTAATTTTCTACTCTCTCTCACTTGTGCCTCCATCACTCAAAAATCACAAAAAAACCTAAAAAGTTAACTGTAACTTTTAATCATCTTTCTAGCAAAAAGAAGGGCATATCTCGATCTATCTTGGGTGAGACAATTAGGAGGATATCTATTTTGATATCTGTTCTTAGGCCGATTTTGCTAAGGACCAAAGGTTTAATTCATTTTCTCTACATTTGTATCGTTTTCATATCTATGACTTGCAATTTCATATTATATAATTTTGTTATAATCCTAAATTTTAAGGGCATGTAAACAGTTATTTCCCACAAAATTCGGTTCAAGCTCGGGCATTTCAACTTGAAAGACATGGCTCGGATCACTAACATACTTTCTCAATTGAGAAACATGGAATACATTATGAACATTAGCCAAATTCGGCGGCAAATCCAACTTATAAGCAACGGCACCAATCCTTTTCTCAATATCAAAGGGTCCAATGTCTTTCGGGCTCAACTTACCCTTAACACCAAACCTTTTAACACCCTTCATTGGAGATACCTTCAAGAACACTTTATCTCCCACCTCAAATTCTAAAGGCCTTCTTCGGATATCGGCATAAGACTTTTGACGGTCTTGAGCGGCGTTCATTCTATCACGAATGACCTTCACATTATCCATGGTTTCAACAAGAACATCGGGGCCTAAATCACGATTGGCAAATCAAATTGATTCCAACGATAGGACTCGAAATTTCTTCCATAAAGAAGCTGTCATATGGAGCAATCGTGAAGATGAATTGATAACTGTTGTTGTAGAAAAACTCCACCCAACGGTAGACTCTTTTCCCAACTAGACTGGAATCAAGAGCAAAAGCCCTAAGCAAAGTTCTTTAAAGTAGGAAATAGTACTCTCAGTATGACCACGTAGGGCATGAAATGCCAGAGAGAGGTACTCATCAACAACTACTACCCATGGCTTCTTTGCAAAGCTTTCCAAAACTCGAAAGAAACTTTTCTCGGATCTCGGTCGGATATAATCTCCATAGGAACACCATGGTATCTAACCATTTCATCACATAAGCTTTCGCCAACACGGTTCTAAACTCAAAGTTTCTTTGATGGAATAAAATCTAGCACACTTGGTCAAACGGATCAACAACAACCCCCAAACGGCATCTTTACCTCCAACGGTCTTCGGCAAAGCCATAACAAAATCCATAGAAATAGATTCCCACTTCCATAGCGGCATATCCAACGGTTGTAGCAATCCACCGGGTCTCTTGTGTTCAATCTTCACTTGTTGGCAAGTCAAACATCTTCCAACATATGACACAACATCACCCTTCAAGTTCGGCCACCAAAATTGCAACTTCAAATCCTTGTACATCTTATCACCTCCGGGGTGAATAGAATAAGGGGAAAGGTGAGCTTCATCAAGGACTCGCTTCCTCAAATCAAGAGCATTAGGAACAAATAAACGACCATGGAAACGAAGAACACCTTCATCATCAAACTTGAAATCTTTACCTTTACCTTCAAGAATTTTGGCTTGAATAGACTTGTAGGTAAGATCATCAACTTTGCTTTCACGGATTTCACGGAGAAACATAGGCTCGGCAATCATAGCACCAATATGAACAAAACCACGCTCCACGAATTCCAAACTCAACCTTCGAAACTCGGCACAAAGATCAACAGGTAATACATGCATAGCATTCAAAGCATGAGAAGCTTTCCTACTAAGAGCATCTGCAACAACATTAGCCTTCCCTTCATGATACAACAACTCAAAATTATAATCATTCACCAATTCCAACCATCTTCTTTGCCTCATATTCAACTCTTTTTGAGTAAATATGTATTTCAAACTCTTGTGATCGGTGAAGATACGACAATGAACTCCAATTAAATAATGTCTCCACACTTTCAAAGCATGACAAACAGCGGCCAATTCTAGATCATGAGTAGGATAGTTCACTTCATGAACTCTCACTGCTCGAAGCATAAGCACCACCTTCCTATTTTGCATAAGAACACAACCCCAATCCCATTTTAGAAGCATCACAATAGGACATCAAAGTCTACTCCATCTTCAGGCAAAGTCAACACTGGAGCGGTAGTTAACCTCTTCTTTAACTCTTGAAACGCTGCTTCACAAGCTTCATTCCATAGGAATTTGGTTTCCTTCTTCAATAACTGGGTCATAGGTCTAGCAAGCTTAGAGAAATCCTTGACAAATCTTCGGTAATAACCAGCTAAACCAAGAAAACTTCGAATCTCTCTAATATCAGTCGGACTCTTCCAATCAACAACGGCCTCAATTTTAGAAGGATCCACCATTACACTCTCTTTTGAAATCAATTGCCCAAGAAAGGACACTTTAGGTAACCAAAATTCACACTTAGAGAACTTAGCATACCACTTTTGACGACGGAGAACACCCAAAATAATCCTCAAATGAATAGCATGCTCTTCTTCGGACTTGGAGAAAATAAGAATATCATCAATGAATACCACCACACACTTATCCAGATACTCACTAAATGTGCGGTTCATTTGATCCATAAAGATAGCGGGAGCATTCGTCAACCCAAATGGCATCACTTTGAATTCATAATGACCATACCTCGTACTGAAAGCGGTCTTTGGAATATCAACATCTCTAACCGGAATTTGATGATAACCGGATCTCAAATCAATCTTTGAAAAAGTAGAAGCACCCTTTAATTGGTCAAATAAATCTTCAATTCTTGGTAAAGGATACCTATTCTTGATTGTAATCCGATTCAATTCACGATAATCAATACAAAGTCTCATAGAACCATCTTTCTTCTTTACAAAAAGCACAGGAGCACCCCAAGGCGAGGCACTTGGTCGATTAAAGCCCTTTTCAATCATATCATCTAGCTGCTTCCTTAATTCTTTCAATTCAGACGGAGCCATACGATAAGGAGCTTTGGCAATAGGACCAGAACCAGGAACAAGATCAATAGAGAATTCAACATCACGCTCGGGAGGGATCCCGGGCAAATCTTCGGGAAATACATCAATGAATTCTCGAACAATAGGCACATCTTCAATACTTGGCAAAGAGGTATTTGAAGAAGTCACAACACACAAGAATGCTTGGTGACCTTTTCTAACCATACTTACCAACTTCATAGCGGAAATTAAAGACACATCTTTACGGGGATGAGATCCCTTATAGGTTATTTTAACCCCTAAAGGACTCTTTAAGAAAATCTTTTGATCACGACACTCGAACTTAGCATGATACATAGCTAGCCAATCGATACCTAGGATTATATCAAACTCTCCTAGAGGAAACTTAAGGAGATTTGCGGGAAAGATAGAACCCGCAATAGATATTGGGACATTTGGATATAGAGTAGAACAAGAGATAATATCTCCGGAAGGTAAGGATATGGGAGTATCCTCACTAGATGTAGGCTTGATCGATAATTTGTTGGCATAAGTCGATGACACAAAAGACAATGAAGCATCGGTATCAAAAAGAATAAGACACAGTTGCTCTAAAATTGAGAACATACCCGTAATGATCTCGGGATGAGCGTCGGCTTCGGCACAGCTCATGACAAAGATTGAACCCTTAGGTTTAGGAGGAGGGGGCACCTTTTGGTCGGGGCAATCCTCGTAACGATGACCACCCTTTTGACAGAAGAAGCAAATGTAAGGTCGGTTGACACAAGACATACCGGAATGGTATGGTTGTTTACAACGGTTACATTGATGACCTTGAGCTTGAGCTTGAGGAGCATAAGGCCTATGAACCACATTTGAAGTAGCTCTAGGAATAAAAGGAGCAGGATTCCTTGTATAGGCTTTGGAAGGAGGATTAAATCTCCTCTTTCTAGCATAAGAATTAGAAGGAGACGGAATAAACGGTCTCTTCCCAAAAGCATTCGGCCTAGGAGCCTAAGAAGGAGAGGGATTATTCATCAAAGCTTCATCTCTAATAGCCTTCATTGAATTCTCGGCCTACAAGGCATCATCATAAAGATCTCCAAAGGAGGTGGTATTCCTCCTCACTTTACTTTGCAGAACGGCACTCAACTTGTTTCGGTAATAGAATGCTCGGTCTTCATCATCTCGGATAATCCTCGGCGCAAAATGAGCGAGCTTATTAAACTCCGTAGTAAACTCTTGAGCTGATAGGTTATCTTGTTTAAAGTCAATGAACTCCTTAAGCCTTTGTTGTTTAAGCTCTTTAGGATAAAACCTACCCTCCACAAGAGCTTTGAAGCAAGCCCAGTTAAAGTCCTCTTCAAGAACAACAGTGGCACTAGTGATAGCCCACCAGTTGTCAGCTTCCCTCACCAAGAAGTGCTTTGCAATCCTCACCTTGTCCTCCTCTCGGACTTGGTATAGATCGAACTGCTTCTCCATCTCACGGAACCAATCGGATAACTCCGTAGGATCCGGTTCTCAACCATATGGTACGATCTTACTCCTTGCAATTTGTCCAGCTACCCAGGCATAGCCACCTTGATAGTTATCCTCCCTTCTAGGGGGAACTTGGTTGGCATTAGCTAGAGCGGCATCTTGCTGATTTTTCAGCACTTGAGCAAGACCTTCCATAATAACATTCTCAGCTAATCGTGGTCTAACCATCTTCATAAGAAACAAAAACCAATTAAATTACTCCTATCAATTAGCATAAACAAATAGACTACCAAGTAAAGTCCTTAACTTCTACCCAACTCTCATTTATTAGTTTAATGTCAAGTAGTTTAAGTTAGGGTTCACTTGTGTGCGTCGGGAGAGATAAAAAGCTCTGATACCAACTGTGACAACCCTCGCGAATGCGGAAATATAAAACAAACAAGCATGTGAAATAATATGCGGAAATATGAAGTTTTAAAAACTTTTATACATGCAAGATAGATAAAACGAGGAGTGTCAAAATATTACAAACTAAGTACGGAAATACAACAAAGAGACGGGGTCTCTCAAAGTGTTAGCAAAGAACAAGTGTTTAGCAAAACTAGCTAAAATCGTCTAGAGGTGAAACTTCCAGGGACAACGCCCGCTAACTCACACCCGAACCCCAAAATATCATATCCAAAAAGTCATCCAAGCAAGCGACCTGTTCATCCATGAAAAACATGAACGCCACAGTCAGTGGGGAGTAACTCCGGGTTCTCCCAGCCATATCACATTAAACGTACATAGAAGGAAATACAAAAGTAAAATCATGCATATATGAATATACATGTGAGGTACGATAAGGATAAATATGCAATTCGATAGATAATGATAAGAGCATATGGAATACAAATCCGAATCCATCATGTTATTCAAAGCCTCGGGGAAGACACTCTTAGGCAATCGAATACGCTCACTAGGGCTTGCATCTCACCGTTAGCGGTTATAAGTTTGATAAGATTGAGACTCAACATACAAACCAAGTCAAGTCATGCGATGATCACAATAAATCCAACATATTATCATCCATTTCACGAACCCAAGACATTGACGGTGTCCAATCATGCAATGACCATGAATAATATGAAATCACGCATTCAAAGAAAAACGAACAAAGACGACAACTCTCATGGTAAATGAAACGCACTAGCATCGTGTACATGGCAAGTATGATTAAAAGGCATCCACGGGATCAAATTTCCCTGAACGCATACACGATCACATTTCGTATATGTAGACTAATTTCCTCCTGGTAGGAACGATAAGGCTCCTAATCTAAACCTGGCCAGATTCTCGGAATCAAATTTTCCGATTCGACATGCGATCACGTTTCGCATCCAAGACTCGGTCTTACAAAGAAAACGCCGAGTACCCACATTCTCGGTAGATCAATTCACGAAAGAGGCGGAAAAGAGCTCATGCCTCATAACATGCGGTACGCTACATGCAAATAACACCACCTCGCAAGTACACAACATTTGACGGCCGGGTCGATCAACGCATAGCGTTCAACTCTCAACAACGTCGTCGTATGCCCACTAACACATGCATTTAAGCAGTCGGATACCTCTCCGTTCCGACATTCCAGCCATACGAACGGGAAGGTAGCCAAGGGAATGAGAATACAAAGCACAAGACAAAATAGTGCTCAAACCGTATCATTTGTAAAAACCGACTCAAGGTGGGACATAGCAAAAATCGTCACAAAACATGTGATACAAGCGATTGAAATATCATATTTCCAAAATATCAATATTATAAGACACTACGTAAAATTATAAGTTAAATGAACCTTCGGAAATATTATAAATGAAAACCGTAAACAAAATAAACAATCAACATTCAGCAGGTGCCAGCCGGTCAGGCTGACCGGCTGCCGGTCCACCGACTCAGGCCAATGTCTCATACGAAAATCAACTTGAATTGTCAGTGTTTCCCAGCCGGTCAGGTCGACCGGCTGCCGGTCAACCGGCTGGGACCAAAGGGTCATTTGAAAAACAAAGGAAGGAAGGGGGTGTCTCAGCCGGTGGTCTGACCGGCTGAGACCTAAGTCATTTTCCAAAATCACGCAAAAATGCCAAAATATACAGCACGTGCCCCAGCCGGTGGTCTGACCGGCTGCCGGTCCACCGGCTGAGGTCCCTAGTGCACGAAAATGCCTTGTTTCACCAAGAATCGACTTTTGATAATTATCGACTATCATTCTAATTCATCAATTCTCATGTGAATACTCAATAAACAACATCCATCAACAATAATACAAGTCATAAGTTTACTAACTATAATCTAAACACGGTTTCTATCCTACAAATCACATAAAACACGTAAATGATATCGAGTAACCCTTCACCGTTACCTTTAAGCGTCTTTACTAATCGTCAAGCTCCTCTTCAATTAGAAAATAGTCTTTGTCGGGATCTTGGAGGTCACCACCTACAAATAGATCATAAAAGATGAATAAAATTCATCTTGAGAAAGACGGAAAGTTTTAAAAGCGAGAAAGACGATGATTTTAATATCAATACGGTTAGAGGAAGGTAAGGGGAGAAGAATGAGACGAACTTACGTGAATTTCAACAAGAAACGAAGGAGATACGGAGATTCAAAGATGGATCAAAATTGGAGGCAAGGGTTTTGATTTTAGCTTAAGGAAGAAGTAAGGGTTTTGGTTTCTGTTGAATGAATGAAATAGGTTAAAGGAGTGAGTGGAATATGAAGGAAAAAGTCAAGGAAAGTCAAACTCGCCTTAAGACGGGATTCTCATGGAATCTCGCGGAAATTCCAAATACGAACTCGGAAATTCTAAATTCGACTCGGACAATTAAATTTACGATTACAACTATAATTCACTGAAAAGTATCCGTAAAATATTTTCACTATAAAAAACAGGGTACATTTCCGGGTGTTACAGATCCTTCATGGATCGATGCAAATTAGTAAAGAATGACGCTAATTTTACCGATTGGGATATGCAACTCCGTTTGGCCGCGGAGGGTGACGAAAAGCTTCGTTATCTTACCGAAGCCTCTCCCAAAACACCTAATGAAAGGTCAACCGCCGGCGCAAGGCGAGCCTATGATGCTTACCATAAAGAGTCCGCCACAATCAAAATTGTTTTGATCTTATCGATGGAGGCCGATCTTCAAGGGAGTGCCATAAGATGCGCACGGCCTATGAGATCTATGCCAAGCTTGTGACCAAGTTTTTCACAAGCTCCTAGGATCATACAATATGAGACGACTTCCGCGTTATTCGACATGAACCTACAAAAGGGCAAAAATAAAGTTAGCCCTCATGTACTCAAATTGATTGAGCATGTCGAGACTCTCAAAATGCAAGGGGTTGACATTCCCGAGCAACTAGTTATTGATCGAGTACTACATTCCTTGGGGGAAAATCAAAGCATATGTGCAGTTTAGGGTAAACTACAATATGCAAAACATGGAAACCTCTTTTCATGAATTGCACAAGATGCTTGTGCAAGCCAAGAGAGACATGGGGCTAAATGTTAGCACGTCCAAGGATGTGCTCCATATTAATTGTAAGAGAAAGGGAAAGTTCAAGAAAGATGGTAGTAAAGGGAAGAAGCCCTCCACCTTCAAAGGAAAGGGTAAAGCTATTGAGAATAGCTCTCCCATGCCCAAGAAGGGTGCCTCCAATGATGAAAAATGCCATTATTATAATGGCGTAGGGCATTGGAAGAGGAATTGCTCTAAGTATCTTGGAGATCATAAAACTGGAAAGATTGTTCCAGTAGGTAAATATTTATCCCTATCGTTTATGTTATGATCTCAACTTTGGTATATAGATACAAGTAGTGATTCTTACCCTAATTAATTGTAATTAGGGCATCCTAGCAAGGATAAAGGCAAGGACAAGAAAGCCTAAGAAGGCTCTTCAAGGGAAACTAAGGTAGCTACCCATGATTGAAGACCTATGGAAGCTTGGTCTCATTTTGAATTGTCTAAATTTTGGGATGTATTTTGAGACATTGTTTTTAGAACTTTTATAATTTCCTTGTTTGACATGGAAGTTTGTTTAATTCCTTTTATTGACATTGGTTGTAATTGGATTTAGTGACTTGGTTTTCAACCCAAGTCACTCGGTTTGTTGAAACGTTTTAGTTCTAAAAACTTGTCATCATACTCTACTTGCACTAATTACATAAATTGTATCGACTCAAATTGATCATATTAGTATTATGATGATTGGATCATTATAATAGAAGGCTAAGAATTTGATTCTCACTTTGAAAGATCAATTGCTAAGTCAAAATTGAGTTACTGAACTCAAAGTAGGGAGTTTACCAAACAAATTGGCCACACCACTTATAAAGATTGTAATTCACATGAATATGAGTACACCTCTTTAGCTTATAGAACTAGTCTATCTTGAAGCTAAGATTCGATGTCTTTACAATGAAGTCTTTAGTAGATCACTTATGGTCATGTTGTGATACTTCTACCTCCCTCACGGGTATGAGTACAAAATTGTTTGTGGCTCATAAGGCTATATTTAAAAAAAATAGTTGTATTTTTCTAAAGATAGAGTGGGAGAAAATAAGCCACAACGAAAAACTGGTTAGGAACTAGTGAGGAAACCAAAAGAAAATGTTCTTAGGTTAGACTCAAGGCTAGTGAGGAGACCAAAAGAAAGCGTTCTTAGGTGAATCCTTAGACTAGTGACGAGACCAAAAGAAAATGTTCTTGATATAATAAGATTATGATCTATGAAGAGGAAGTATCTAGAAATTTTAAATTTCGTTTTTATAAAGAGACTTATGAAACTATGTGGAATCTATGCAAGGAATGATTTATTGGACATAGACATGAATATGTTTTATTTGGAGGTGTCCAATAATACATGAAAATGTCTGCAAAGCTAGGTTAATGCGTAACTATGCTTAGATCCAAATCACCAGTAAAATACCTCATAGTAGGTGACAAGACCACATGTCCAAATAGGGATTTGGAACAGGATGTGTATATGACACAAGCCTATGGTATCTACCAGGAGGTTATGATGATCTGTTCTATTATGATATATAATAAGATTTCACTCGAATTGTCGAAAAGTCATGTATAGACATGAAATTCAGTGGGCGTTAACGTCATGTATAGACATGAAGTCAAGTGGAAGTTAAAGTTATCATGTAAAGACATGAAGTTCAGTGGGAGAAATTGTTTTCCACGTGAATGACGTATCCCTCATTGTGAGTAACGTATTTGTGTTACCTTTTTGAAAGGAGTGGTTGGATTTTAATGTTGGATGAAAGAGGGCAACTTGTGTACAAAATCTATTGTGGAATAGAAGATTTTAGTTTGGCATTCAGAAAAGTTTCTTATATCGATAAGATCCTTTATCTATTTCAACAAGTTAAATAGGTTGTTCATGCTGATGAAAGTGGGATCACTATGAAAGGGTCATAGTCATCCACTGAACCTAAGAGTTGTTGATCTCATGAGTACTAATGTTTCCGCCATTACGCCAATCATTTATGCCATTACATACACGTACCTAAATAAATTGTATGCTAGGAGAATGACAAGCCTTTAACTAATCAATCCACATGAGAGTCATTGGATAGACTACAAGAACATCCATAGAGTTCTCAAGGAAAACTAAGGATACATTCTTGTGTTTGGTAGAGAATATTTGGTAATGTGGTAAAGGTTACACAAACCCAAATTTCCAAAATTATAAGGATTTATCCGAATCCTACGAGTACCTTTGTTATATAAGAAGCGAATAACTAAAATGATGATTGAAGAGTCAACCATTACAAATTCTACAAATAGAGACCTAGTACATTATGATGACGATAAGGTGGCTTACAAGGAGATAATGGTAGATCCTTTCACCTAAATACCTATCAGTGATTATGATAACGAGTGGGAGCATCTTTCAAGTTAAAGATCCCAACACTAGATAGAGATCTAGACATGTACGTAGATGAATTCATGTTATTAGGAATAACGTTGGATGGAAGGAAAAAGCAATTCACATGGTTGGAATGAATAAATATATGCTATATTCACTACCCAAGCCTTTATTGCATTTAATAAGACCGTCATGAATTGTCATGGACTAAATAAACTTTAGATTATATGATATGAGGCAATAACATTGTGTTGATTGTTCATATATGATAATCACATTTTTCGTTTGAGTTTCTAAAAATTGTCTTATGCTTTGTTATATCCAAATGGGTTGTAGAGACAATTTTGAACCCCATTAAAGTGGGCTGTATTAACATAGCATTGGCCCCTAGTTGCTTATATGAGGTGACGTCTCCAAGTGATTAGAGTGTGATGCGATTGATGGCAAGTTCAAGTGCCATAGGGTCATAAGCGATGACCAATCAATCCCATAGACAGACTGTAAGGGACAATCTGTCGGGCAGTGACCGCTTATAGAATTCTAGCAATTCTTGTAGCCTAGTCGTGGCAAGAGCAACTAGTATTCTTTTGAGTCAATTCTTTGACTACAGACTGTTCGCCTAATGTGGCACAGTTTCGGAGTGACTTTGATTTATTCTCTACGGCCTTCGTAACTGGGGTCAAATGGGCATCTTTTGGGTCATGATGAGCTGTGGCTATGCAAAGGGAATAGTGCGATAGGAATTGTCCACCCCTTGTCAGGGCTGTTTTAAGTTCTCATGGCCACTCGAGGAGGAGTAAGCTAAAAATGCGTGGCCACGCTTGGAAGGTATCTATGGCAGATAATTCCGGTCAGTCAGTTACTCTCACAATCGAGGAAACCACTCTTGATATGATCAAATGCAAGTACGACCTGGAAGACACCTTGCATTGAGTTGGAGATTGTAATAGGAGAAGAGAATTGGTGACGCACACTTGTCTCGCACAAGTAGGAGATTGTTGGAGTAAGTGTCCTCAACAATAGTGATACAGATTAATTAATCCCTTAATTTGAACAGGTTTAAAGTGAGAATTATATCTTATTGTAATATGATTAAATAAGATTCATTTTAGTAATTTAATTGTTATATTACTAAAAATGCATTATGTTTATGAAACTTTTGAGATAAGTGAAATTGGTCGAGTTTAATTACAAACTGTTGTAGATTATATTAACCAAATATGAGATGACCCATTTTATTTACATGTAATTATAAAATGTGACTTAAAATGTTAAGTATAATTTATTTGTTTGAAATTGCATTTAAATTAGTTAAATGCACATTTATAAACCAAATTGCATGTTACATGTTACATGTGACACATTGTATGACGATTGACATTTGACAAAGTTAAAATGGACACCTTATTATTAAAGGGGGCCGGAATTAATGTGAGTTTATGTGTTAGTGGGTGTTTTATTTAATTGTTAAATAGAAACATCATCATAACCTAAAGGTATAGCCTTACATACCTAGTTTCTTGTGAAGAACAAAAGGGAAAGGCAACACCCTTCCCCACATAGGTGTGCAGGCTCCATGGGTAGAAAAGAGGGAAATGTTTTCTCTGATTAAGACTCGTTTTTGATCTCATATGTAGTGCATTAACTTATCTGTCAATAACACTACTTCTCACTCTAAAGTAATAAGCTTAAGAAGCATCTAACATCATATGTTCATAGATTACTAATAATATTACTAAGTGTAGTAATAGAGGGATTAGTAATATTTGAAGGGAGACTACTATATTTTACTAGTGTAGTATTTTAGTAGTGATTTAGGAGTTGTCTTGGGTGCAACTTATTCGAGAGTTTCTAATTTGAAACTAGGAGTTCATCCTTTGATTTATAGCTCAAGAACAAGAGTAGGAAGGAGTCCTATCTTGTGTCCAAAATCGTTTATTTTCAATGTAAGGAACAATTTCTTCTTCCTTATTTATATTTTCGTTATGCTTGGATAAGATCCATTGGTTTAATGAGTAAACTAATCATATGATGATATTAGAAATATCTAATACCGAGTTTAAGAAACAAACATCTACAACCCGGGAAACTGCCGTGGGAGCATAGCGGCAGGTGAGGGCGTGTTATCATAGAGGATGGCTAATCTAATCAAGTAACTATCACCATTATAGTTATTAAAGAGACTAGTGACCGTAGTTGTGATAAGAATTGTACTATTGAGTTTAGGTTCGGATGGCAGAGTTTGTATGCTTTTACGTGTGTATATGTGTGTGTTGTATGGTGGCTATGTCCAGGACCGCTAAAGGTAGGGTTTCCCTACTCAGTTTTTTTATATGTTTATCGATGCAAAGAGATTGATGATTGTTGTTGGCTATGATTATTGTTGTTGTTGATATTATAACATGGTTGTTGTAGATGATGGTGGTGATTGTGGTTTGGTGATGATGATGATACTTGGTTACTGTTTTTGTGATCCGGTCGAAGGACGGTTTAAGACCTCGAGTTTGGCTCTCGTAGCTCTTCCGCCATAAGAAAGATGTGCACATTAATGTTCCGGGAACTCTCGTTGCAATGAGAGGGGCTTTGGATGTCCAGTGCTGTGGTCTGACATCAATCGGTGGTACGGCGGTCAGATCTGTTGTCTGACTGATGGGGTTAGTCGTTTACCTAAATCAAATATAAATTTACTCTTGGACTAGGCTAATAACATATGCATGTAATTAGGGAAGTAAGGGGTCGATTATAACACCCCCATCTACCAAAAGGTCTTACAAGACCTCCTTAGTAAATCGGGATGCTACCATCTCGGTTGCCTGAGGTAGTACATATCAAATAGGCAATAGTGGAACAATACTTGTTAAATCAAAGGTGTAAATAAATCAAAGTTACATTGTTTAAAACCAACCGAGTCTGTCCTGGTGCAGTCTGTGCTTAGCACCCTTCATTCCTCTTGGGCTTCATATGAGTGCCATTAAAGAAATTGAAGCTAAGTATAGATATTTCCTTTGGGAAGGGAGTCCTGATTATAATAGACTGCCTCTGATTTCTTGGGAGACTTTTTGAAAACCTAAGGATGAAGGAGGGCTAGGCATCAAAAATCAGAAATTGTGGAATAAAGCTTTGGTTGTCAAACAAGTTAATTGGATTGCAACCAAGAAAGACGTCCTTTGGGTCAAATGGATACATCAAATTAACATCAAGAATAAAAAGTGGGCGAACTATGTACCTAGAACCCACTCGAGCTGGGCGTGGAGGAAAATCTGTAATGTTAAGAGAGAACTGAGAAATGGATACACTAATGGGGTCTGGAGTATTTAAGCATAGTCCACTGTTACCGGATGTTACAACTGGCTAAGTGAGGCACAACCAAAGTCTAGGTGGGCTAAGTTAATCTTGAATCCCTGGATTATACCAAAGCACTCTTTCCACCGTTGGTTGGTGACTAATGAAGGGGTCAACACTAGATACAAATTAGCAAAAATTGGAGTTTGTGATAACAGCAATTGTTGCCTGTGTGAGAAACAAGAAGAAACTCAAAGGCACTTGTTTTGTTTGTGAGTGCTTATACAGTACTAGCATAATCCAGAACATAAATAAAGTTTTGAGGATGAACATACCTGCACATTTAAGCCTCGAATGGTGCAGGAAGAGGAGAAGATTTATGCTTCAGTGTGGGATCTACTCCATGATAACTGCTGCAATGCTATACCACATTTGAAACTAAAGAAATCGAGCATGGATAGCAAAATGTGATTGATACACCTGAAAGAGTGGTAGATCGAATCATTGATGATATAAAAGGGATATTCAAGGGGAAAGCTCGAACCCCTCTCCAGAACAGAGGTCGACGATGACTAGGGGAAAGAACTGTCTTTAAGCTGGATTGAGGAGGCAAGGGAGTGGCGGGAACAGTGACAGAAATGTCGGGAAGAGACGAGCGAGATGACGAGACCTGATTTTGTTGTCTGGAAGGACCTGGACTCGAGTGAGTTGGTCTTGGGCCTATGAGAAATAGGTTCTGAGATGAGGATTTGAAAATAGGTTTTGATCTGGCATGTATGGTCTTTTTATTTGGATCCAAATATGGTAACCCGATATCTCTGCTCTTTTGAGAGAATATGGGAACCAATGTACATTTTCATTATTGATGATATATATGCTTACCTTTAAAAAAAACCAACTGAGTTTGTCTCAAATAACAATATTCCAAACTAGCAAATATAAAGTGAATGTCTAAGATAAACTAAATGACTGCGAAAGCTAAGACTCATCAGCGGCGATCCCATCCAATCCTCAATACGAGCTCAAAAAGTTACCTGCTAGGCACCTTCTCACCATTCCGAAATGGATCACAACTGGTTTGAAAAAAACTAAACGGGGTCAGTACCATCATACATCATTCAACGCATAAGACTATAATAAGAGCAATATGAAACCGTCAGTCACCACCAACAACACAATCAAGTACCATTAACTGGAGACTGACCGCTGCGGTAACCCCAGCAGCATCAGGCTGCTGACCGGACCTACAAACCACATATTGATGCTAGACCGCAACACTGGACATCGAACATTCCTCTACACCTTAGCAAGAGAGCCAAAACATTAATGTGCACATCCGCGTCGTGGCAGGTAAGCCACGAGTGGCAAACTCGTGGCGTGTTTTTTCTCCCGTCGGACAACCAAAACAGTAACCATGTAACGCAACTCCCAACTCGGAACCACCATCATCATTACCATCACAAAAACCACAATCACCAACACTAACAAAAACAAAATACCATATCACATTGAACAACATAAAAAGTACCGATTAGGGATACCCTACATGTAAGAAACTCCGCAAGTAATATACAATCAGAATAAAAATTGATCCTTTACAAAGTCTCCTCCAAAGGTATCGACGCACAAGACACGACATAATCGATTCCGAGCCTTTAAATAACTAGAGATGATTGAGAGGTTTTGAGAGAGTATTGAAAAGGGTTATGTAATTATGAAATATAAATCTGACGAAATAAGTTTATACCTCTTAATTATCTTTAATCAAACCGCCCGATAAAACCCGTAGACGGGTGCACTCGGTCGACTACACCGCATGTGGTTGAGTGCACACTACACTCGGCTGAGTGCAAACTAGGCAGAAGGCTGCGTAACTGACACACCAACCTGACTCGGCCGAATACATCTCACTCGGCCGAATACATCTCACTCGGCTGAGTACACAGCCCACTCGATCGATTGACCCTTACTCGACCGAGTAAAAGGTAGTCACAAATACATAGTATTACAGTGTTCCCTCCTTAAGAACGAACTTCGTCCTCGAAGTTCACAACCCATTCTTCTACAGAGAAACACAACCTAAGACAACAACATACACACTAAAACCAAACCAACCTCAATGATATTCACATACTATTAATTACCAACAATAAGACCAACAAAACTCACTACAAACATAAAATTACCAACCAAAATGTCACTAAGACTGCAAAAACCAGCGCGATCGTCTCATTCCCTCCTTAAAGAGCAAGGTTACGCCCCTTTAACCAAATATACCCGCTAAAAAAGATGCGGATACCGCTCGCTCATGGCATCTTCAGGCTCCCAAGCCACTTCTTCCACTTTATAACGTGACCATAACACCTTCAATAAGGCCGTCTCTCCATTCCCTGTCTCTTTCCAATCTTGAATCTCTTTTGATACCTCAATATATCTAAATGCCGGATCCAGCTCAATAGTCTCAGCCTCTTGGAAATGATATGGGTCGCTCCCATACTTTCGCAGTTGCGACACATGAAACACATTATGAATCCGATTAAGAGCAGGTGGCAAGGCTAGACAGTATGCCATCTCTCCAATGCGTTCCAAACCTCATCACCCCACGCATATGTGACACCTTCAAAATAACCTTGTCACCCACTTGAAACTCAATGTCTCGACGATGCAGATCCGCATAACTCTTATGGCGATCCCACGCTATTTTCGTCTTCTGGCGAATTATTTTCACTTGCTCAATCATATCCTGAACCATCTGCGGTCCTAAACCACGGCCTCAAAGCTATCATCCCAACAAACATGACTCATACATCTTCTTCCATACAATGCCTCGAACGGTGCCCTCCCAATACTCGCATGAAAACTACTGTTTTATGAATACTCTATCAGATCGAGCTTATCATCCCAGCTCCCACCAAAATATAATACACAAGCCCTCAACATGTCCTCCAAGGTCTTGATTGTTCTCTCTGTCTGTCCTCCAAGGTCTTGTAGTAATCTTCAATGTTGTCCCCTTAAGCTTTTGCAGTTCCTTCCAAAAATGAGAAATAAACCCCGCATTACGATCAGGCACAATGTCACTTGGCACCCCGTCCAGCTTCACCACATGCTTTCTATAAGCATATGCTAACTCAATCTTGCTCCCAGTATCCTACATAGGAATAAAATGAGCTAACGTGGTTAACTGATCCACGATCACCCAAAGCATATTATTCCCCTCTGCAATCTCGGGAGTCCCACCACAAAATCCATGGATATAGACTCCCACTTTCGCTCCGGAAACGTAAGAGACTGAATCTTACCCTGTGGTCTTCGCTGCTCCCCTTTAACTCGCCGATAGGTCAAACACCTTGCCACAAAATCAGCCACATCTTTCTTCATCCCCGGCCAACATAAAGTCTTCTTTAAATCTTTATATAACTTATCCCCACACGGATGAACCATATAGGGAGTACACTGAGCCGCAATCAAAATCATCTTCCACAATTTCAAATCATTTGGCACACACCATCGACCCTCAAATCTGACACTTCCATCTGCATGAATCAAAAACCTAGGAGTAGTACCCTCTTCTACCCCTTTGTTCCACAACTGAATCTTAGGATTGTCCAACTGCTTGCTCCGAATGTCATCGTATAATCCCGGCTCGATCATCATATCACTAGTAGCTTCCCCTTTTCGAATCACATGAATTCCCATCTTCGCTACCTCATCCCATAATCGCATCAAGGACATCGCAGTGCATACAGAATGCACACTCTTCCGGCTCAAAGCATCTATAACGACATTAGCCTAACCCTCATGATAGAATATCTCCATGTCATAGTCGGCGATCAACTCTATCCACTGCCATTGCCTCATGTTCAACTCCTTCTGGGTATAGATATACATCAAACTCTTGTGATCTTAAAACACCTTAAAAGTAGCTCCATACAGATAATGCCTCCAAATATTCAAAGCAAACACACCGGCACCCAACTTCAAATCATGAGTAGGGCATTTCTCTTCATAAGTCTTCAACTGCCTCAAAGCATAATCGCATCAAGGACATTGTAGTGCATATGGAATGCACACTCTTCTGGCTCAAAGCATCTATCACGACATTAGCCTAACCCTCATGATAGAATATCTCCATGTCATAGTCGCCGATCAACTCCATCCACCGCCACTGCCTCATGTTCAACTCCTTCTGGGTGTAGATATACTTCAAACTCTTGTGATCTGAAAAAACCTTAAAAGTATCTCCATACAGATAATGCCTCCAAATATTCAAAGCAAACACCACGACACTCAACTTCCAATCATGAGTAGGGCAATTCTTTTCATAAGTCTTCAACTGCCTCAAAGCATAAGCTATTACCTTCCCATTCTACATTGAAACACATCCTAATCCATACTTCGATGTATATGTATACACCTCAACGTTATAACTCTCATTAGGTAATGCTAAGATAGGAGATGTTGTCAAACGCTCCTTTAATGTTTGGAATGCTGTGTAACATTTCTCGTCTTAACGAAACTAGTTCTCCTTCCTCATCAAGGCTGTCATAGGTCTAGCAATCTTTGAAAAGTCCTTCACGAACCTCATGTTATATCCAGCTAAACCCAAGAAACTTCTTACCTCAGCTTTATTCTTTGGTGCCTCCCAGTTAAAGATCGTCTCTATCTTCCTCGGATCAACCATCACCCCTTCCTTTTAAATATATGACCCAAGAACGCCACCTTCTCTAGCCAAAACTCGCACTCTTACAACTTACCATAAAGCTGGTTTTCTCTTAGAATCTGCAAAACAATCCTCAAGTGCTATGCATGCTTCTTCTTAGTCTTAGAATATACCAAAATATCATCAATAAACACCACCACAAACGTATCCAAGAACGGACTGAAACTCGGTTCATTAGATCCGTGAATACCGGTGCTGCATTAGTCAACCCAAACGTCATCTTCACATACTCACAATGACCATATTTTGAACGAAAAGACGTCTTTAAAAAGTCACTATCCTTTACCCGCATCTGATGATAACACGACCTCAATTCAATCTTCGAAAACACCCCATCTCCACCCAAGTGATTAAACAAATCATCAATTCTAGGCAATGGATACCTATTCTTCACCGTCACATGCTTCAATTTTGCGGTAATCAATGCACAACCGTAAACTACAATCCATCTTTTTCCTAAACAACACCGGCGCACCCCACGGTGAAACACTTGGTCGAATGTAACCCTTGTCTATCAACTCATTCAACTGCTTCTTCAGCTCCTCATGTTCCTTCCGCCCCATGCGATATGAGGCCTTAGAAATTGGTCCCGTACCCGGCTTCAATTCCAAGCTGAAATCAATATCTCTCTTCAGAGGTAATCTCGTTATCTCATCCTGAAAGACATCTCCGAACTCAATCACTGGCTCAATCTGGTCTGCTACTGGCTCCTTCATCCTTCTATCTCTCACATGGCACAAAATCATTAACCCTTCCTCAGGTACGTCTTCATGGTAATTGCCACGATCAACTTCACCTTAGGCTTCACAATAAACCTAAGGTACGAGAATTTAACAGTAATACGTCGTATTTAAGAGTACCTTGTACTCGGTCGAGTAAGGGTCACTCGGCCGAGTAGAGTGTATTTAACCGAGTTTAGTTAGTGTGTCAGTTAGGTAGCCTTGTACCCAGTTGACACTCGAGTGAGTGAGTTTGCACGCGACCAAGTGCGGTATACTTGACCGAATGCTTTTGTACTCGACCGAGTGCACCGGTCTGGGATATTGTTCCGGACAGTTTCATTAAAGATTATTAAGAGGTATTAAAGCTTGATTTCATCAGTTTACTATCCATTATCAAACCCTAAACCTTCTAAACTATCTCTAAACCTCTCAAGCATCTTTAATCATTCCAACCCGGATCTGATTACTTCTTGTCTTGTGATTTCATTTGGTAAATTATTCATCTATTTGATTTATTGATCTTTAATGGTATTAAAACCCTAGTAGAATTAGGGGAAAGGAGAACCAGGGCTAGTATTGATTATGTGATTGTTGCATGTTTAGGCGAAGACTTTATAAAAGAACCCTTTTGATTCCTTGATTGTGATTACGTGCGGATTTGCTAAAAAGTTAGGATTTTTTTACTCAATGCCTTGTATGTTAATAATTGTGATGAGATATGTTATTGTGATATTGATATGTGTTGATGATGATGATGGTTTTCGAAGATTGGATTTTGGGTGGTTACTTTGTTAGTGTTTTGGTGGTCCGCCGGGAGACGGACCACACCCCGAGTTCGCTTCTCGTAGCTCTCCAGCTGCGAGGAGGATGTGCATATTAATGTTCCGGGAATCTCAGTGCAGTGAGATGAAATTTCGATGTCTAGTGCTGCGGTCTAGAATCAATAGGTGGTTTGCAGGTAAGGGTGGTAGCCTGATGCTGCTGAGGTGACCGCTGCGGTGGGCCTTCGGTTTCTTTTACTTTGATGTGTTACTTTGTTGTCTCATACATTGATCGTCTAATGGGGTACTGACCCCGTATTGTTTTCTAAAACAACTGTGATCCATTGAAGAATGGTGAGCAGGTAATCAGCAGGTAATTCGATGAGCTTGTGTTGGGAGTTGATGGGATCGCTTTTGTAGAGTCATAGCTTTCGCTTTTTTAGTATCATAGGCATCACATTATTTATCTTTACTTTATAGTTAGATTATTGTTTAGGACAGTATGTCGTATGGATTGGAATAATGTAATTTGAGTTAACTATTGCATTAATAAACTATTCCATTATGGTCTATTTGATATGTAATATCTCGGGAAACCGAGGTGGTAGCATCCTTATTTACTCAGGCGGTCTCGTAAGGCTCTTTAGTAGATGGAGGTGTTAGACAAACTCCCTTAGGACCCCTTAAAGACACTTTCTTTTGATGGCAATCTTAAGAAAAAAAATATTGTTCATCATCACCCGCTAAACTGCGCACCACATCACCGTACTCCCACCACACCGGATTGTCTCTAATCGTTGATTGATTCAGGTACTTTATTTATCACTTTCGATCTCTCTATTTTATTTTCTCTCATTATATATCTCTTGTAATAGTCTCATTAAAATAATTACCTTTTTATTTAATCATATATCCAGTGTGTGCATAGTTAGATTAACGTTTTTCGGAAGTTAGCACATGATAGACTAATGTTTGTTTGCTTAGGCTTGGGGGTAGGAGTCATTATTTTTAATAAAAGTTGTATAATTAAAACTATTGATTGGTTTCTCTACATATTTGGAATTAGAGTTTTCTGAAATAATTTAAATCGATATTAAGGAATTGAGTTTCGATAAATTTATGTGTTAAGGATTTTGATAACTTATCGTTTACTTTGCTAAATCGAATACTAAACATCTTCTTATATTTGCTTTTAAGGGGTGAGTTTAAACCATACCATTAGTACTGTTAAATTAAAGTTGTGATTATTATTTGTGAAGCTTTGTATTATATCATCTGATTAGTTCATCATATCGTTGTTTGTCAAATTTCCTTTTGCTTTTTTTCACCTGAAGTTATTTGTTTTGGCTTTTAGTGTTAGTTGATTGATCATATTTTGGTTTCCACTTGTGTATATTAGTTAATAATTCATAACCATATCTTGTTTCTAACAGACTATCATATTGTTCGACACAAATTCTTATTTAAGACGGGTCAATTACATAACCAATCACCCCACTTGTTGCCTAGAAAATCCCGAAAATTGTCATCATTATCATCATGTAGTAGAATTTGACTCGTCTTAAGCTTAAGAGGGAGATGACTCGTCTTAAGCAATTAATGATTGTTTGATTAGGCTTTAGTGTCTTTACAACAATCCACGATGATGTCTGATTAGGCTCAAGTCTATGGTAGAATTTTAGATTTTGTTTAGGAATTACTCTCTGAATTTAATCTCTAATAGGAAATAAGTTTATTGAGAAACCAAAAAAGGATTAAGATTCTAACGTATGTAGCGCTTAGACGTCAATATGTAACCTTGGATATTAGCTGTCAAGGAAATTATTTTCTTTTACTAAGTAATTTGAACCTTTTTTTCTTATAACAGATAATCATAATGGGTAGTCGAAAGCGTAAAATTTTGTCAGATTATGATCTTGGAAGCTTTGAAAATTTAACAGGATTGACCAAGTTTGTTAAATATGCTTTTGAAAAAACTCCTAGTGAAGATAAAACAATAGCATGTCCTTGTTCCGGATGTGTACGATATCATCGTTGTAGTGAGAAAGACGTTTACGACAATTTAGTAATAAAAGGACCTATGCGTGATTTGGAGAAATGGTATGATGACTTTGATTTTGGGTCAAAATCTTTATCTTCTCAAGATGATCATCGTTCCAATATTAGTGTTCATGACAGGATGATAGAAATATTGGAGGATGCTTACGAAATTCTTGACAATACTTCTAAGGATATTATTAGAACCACTAGTGATACTCCAATTTCTAATAATTATGACCAGTTTAATCAAGATGTCACTATAAGTGATATAAGGGAGGAGGCAGTCGAGTCACACCATTAAGATTTAGATATGTTTAATAAGTTGTTACAAGATGCTAAGTTAGAGTTGTATCCTGGGTGTAAAAGGTATTCTAACCTTTCATTTATTCTACATCTTTATAATGTCAAATGTACTTTTGGATGGTCTAACAAGTCATTTACTGAGTTACTTGAGATAATTAAAAAGGCTCTTCCTGAAGGTGCAACAATTCCGGACAAAATTTATGAAACAAAGAAAACTATAGATAAACTAACACTTAAGTACGAGAAAATAGATGCATGCATGTCCAAATGACTGCATGCTTTTCTAGAAAGAAACTGTTAGTCACGAGAAGTGTACAGTGTGTGGTGCATCTCATTGGAAAACCTCAAGTGGGTCTAGTCTCAATGCATCAACCTCTAAGTCAAACCAAACAAAAGACAAGTAAAGAAAACAAAGTTCCGGTCAGAGTTATTAGGTATTTTCCTTTAAAACCAAGACTTCAAAGGTTTTTCATGTCAGCTACAACCGCTAAACTTATGCGATGGCATGACAAGGATCGACCAAAAGAGGATGGCGTTTTAAGACATCCAGCAGATTCAGAAGCATGGAAAAAATTTGATGCTTCATATCCGTCATTTGTCGCCAATCCTCGAAATGTTAGATTAGGCTTAGCTAGTGATGGTTTTAATCCATTTGCAGAAATGCGAAGTACCTACACCACGTGGCCTGTACTTCTTGTGATACATAATTTGCCTCCTTGATTGTGCATGAAAAAGTCGTACATTATTCTTTTCACACTTATTCAAGGTCCCAAATCTCCTGGAAATGATATTGATATATACTTTCAACCTTTAATTAGTGAATTGGAAGAGCTTTGGGAGGTAGGAGTGAAGACGTATGATGTATTTGAAAATAAAATTTTTCAGTTACGTGTTGCACTCAGTTGGACTATAAATGATTTTCCAGCATATGGTAACTTGTCAGGGTGGTGTGTATATGGATATAATCCTTGTCCTTGCTGAATGATGATAAATGGTCAAAGCGATATAAGTATAGTGGAAAGGTTTGTTATATGGGGCATCGAAGGTTTTTAGATCCTTTTCATAATTATCGTTTTGATGAGAAATCTTTTGATAACACAAAAGAATTTAGGTTTTCCCTTAAACCACCATCAGGTTCAATGGTGTTACAACAATAAGAGAATATCAAATTTACGCTAGGTAAGACAACTAATGATCATCTATGTGGGGTTGAACCTAAGACATGAAAAAAAAAAGTATATTCTTTGATCTTCTATACTGGGAACATAATTTGCTGCACCATAACCTTGATGTTATGCACATTGGAAAAAAATGTGTGTGATAATTTAATCAACACAATGCTGAATGTCCCTGAAAAGTCAAAAGATAAGTTGAAAGCTCGTCAGACTCCACAAGAAATCGGGGTGAGGAAACTTTTATGGTCTCAACGTAAAGGAAATTCAAGATTCTGTTGCCACAGTTTGAGAAATCAAGCAAAAGATCGATTCTGTGAGGTACTTCAGAATGTAAAAATTCCACATGGGTACACATCAAATATTTCTCGCTGTGTACAGAAACAAAAGTTGTCCGGGTTAAAAAGTCATCATTGTCACGTTCTAATGCCACTAATGTTACCTCTTTCAATGAGAGAGTGCTTACATGAAAAAGTAGCATCAGTTTTAATTGAGTTTGTGACTTTTTTCGAGCCATATACGAAAGTCCTAGACCTCTAATTAGACTCCTCTAATTAGTTCATTAAATTACTTTAACTTAATGATTTAGGATCTAGTTATCATGCATGCAAATATAAAAGCATAAAAAAAAAAAGATAAGACTAAAACATCCTTACATGGGGTATTTTCGGTTCAATATGGGCACAATAAGAACTCCTTCTTATTGTTCTTGAGCATGAAAATAATGGATATATGATCCTCCATAAAACAACCTCCAAAGTAGAAAGCCTCCTTCATGTTGCACCCAATATTAAACCCAAAATAATCTTAACTTATTATTAACTAGATAATAAGCAAGACATAATACTACTAATAGTGATGTATTACTACACTAGTAATAGGTTAAGAATATTAGTGTATATGAGTGTTTAGAGAGATATAGGAGGTTTTAGTGAGAAGATGTGAAAATATGAAGAATCAAGTCAAGTGGAAAAATGAGCAACAAATGCTCATTTTATGGCACTACGGCCGGCACATTGAAGCCCCAAAATGGGTGATTTTCTTCTTATTTTATTCACATGCATAATGGTAGTGTATGAGATTGTATAATGATCATGATCATGTGTCATACATGTCATAACATAAGGTGGAGTGTGGATTTAGTAGAGAATAAACATGATTGTTTTTCTACTAACTAAAACCGGTCCACATGTGTCTTATATGGACCATTTTGATTTTTGATATTTGTCCTACAAATACTTATTAATCATATGCTTAATTATCTTGCATAATTAAGTGTTAATTTGATCATATAACAATTATATGACTCAAATTAATAAACAATATGTACTTAACTTTTAAGTGATATTTTACCATTATATCAATATATAATGGGTCCCACAATGCCCAATTAATTTATTTTACAACTCTTTGTAAATATAATTAACTAATTACCTCTACCTCAAAATATATGCATAACCTCAACTAATTTAATGAATTAACGATTAATCATTAAATTAAATCTTATTTAATCGTATTCAAATAACACGTAATATTTATTCAGTCAGTTATCGTATAATTGACTAATAAACTTAAGTGGAATGAGTTCCTAACTCAATTTCCAATAAATAACTCTCATAACTAAACGTACATATCAAATATATGTAATGCTCTAATTAAACTGTATCGCATACAAATAATTAGTATTCTATTTGGGTCTCATCCTATAGGTATGACCTAAAGGAATCAGTTGATCACCGCCGTCATACGACAATAACGTCAAACTCTTGTCAGCCGAGCGTTACCGATTTACGTTAATCAACTGACGTGGAGTATCAAAATATACTAATCATGCCACGTATATTTCAAATGAGATTTATTATATAAATGCACTATTGTGGAGGACACTTACTCCAACAATCTCGCACTTGTCCGATACAAGTTGTGCATGTAGAAACACTATTGCGGAGGACTCCTCCTCCTACAATTTCTCCCACTTGTCTCGACAAATTGTGTGCTACCGATTCTCTTGTCTCTTTTGCGTCACATCCTCTCACTCATTGCAAGGTGTCTTACAGGTCGCACTTGCAATTTAAAATTATAAGTAGAGTGGTTTTCTCGATCTGGGAGAGTAACTGTCTGACCGAAAAATCTACCAGAGATCTCTTCCGAGCGTGGCCACGCATTTCCAAATATTACTCCTCGAGTGGCCCGAAGATGTTAATACCCAACGTCGGTGGACAATTCCTGTTGACCCATCTTACACTGTATGATGGAGATCACCATGACCCAGAAGATGTCCATCGGCCTCCGTTCACGGCACGACCTAGGACAAAAACCAAAGTCAATCGGAAACTACAGCGACTCAGGTAAATGGTCGCCAGTCTAAAGAATCGACTCATAGGAATAAAATAGAAATCCCTGCCACGACCAGGCTTCAACAATTTTGATAAGGGACTCTATTATGGTCACACTGCCCGACAGAGTGTCTCCACAGTCTGTCCTATGTAAACGACCAGTCATCTCCATGACCCCATGGTTCTGAACCAACCATCGAATCGCCCGTAGTCACTTCGAGGTCACCTCAAATGAGTGGACTAGGGACAAAACCACTAAGTTATCCTGTTCACTGAATTGGTTCAACTTTGTTTCAACCCATCGGATAAACAAAGTATTAAATTTAGTCAACTAAATAAAGGAGTTTAATGAAACTCTAACATGGAATGCGATTATCAAATATTGGAAAATTGGTCGGCTATCAATAATTTATACTCATAATCTCTAGCAATTCAGGTACATATTTCAATCCCCATTGAAATGACATGACTATCATGTTCAGCCTGCAAAAGGCATGGCTAATGGATTAGCAATACTTGCATCTTTTCCATCGTTCTGATTGCTATTTCTCTTTGTCTACGTAATCTCATATTACATAAAACTTTCTGAGTACGTGTCTAGGTTTGAATCTAGAGTTAGGACTCTTGTCCTAAAGATAGCTCCCACTGTTTTACCAGTATCATGGGATAGGATATACAACTATAGGAACTACTTCTAGTCCCTCCAATACTGTCGAATCCAAGCTACTTTCATATGCATCATCATATGATGCATTGTACTCTATTTTCGTTGTGAAATCCGCAATGATAAACTGCCTGGAACAATTGCAGCGCATACATGACATTTATATTTGAATATGTCATTCCTACTTGGAACCTTTCCAATTGTCTTTTCTGCTTGGAACTCTTCCAACAGATAAATCTTCTATAAAACACAGCCAGTTCGTGATTTCAAATCACTTTGATCAGTTTGGAAACTGAAGTCTGTGTAAACTCTTACACACAACTCACTATAAACTCCAAACATATGGAACATATCTTTAGTCCTTCGCAAGTACTTAAGGATGTCCTTTATGGCTATCAAGTGACTCTCACTTGGATTTGATTGCAAACGACTTGGCATGCTCAAAGCATGTGAAATGTCGGATTAAATATACATCACAGCGTATATAATTGATCCCGCAGCGGAAGCAAAAAGGAATCAATTATCATGTGTTCAACTTCCTTGAACTACTCAAAGATCTTATCAATATAAGAATTTTGACTCAACGCTAATATCCTTTTAGATTTATCTCCATAAATCCAGATATCTAAAAGATGTATTCTACTTCTCCAAAATCTTCCATCATTTAAAATGATCAATATGTCTCCACATATAAGACTGATGAAAACCATTTTACTCCCACTAAACTTCATTTATTCAACATAATTCCTCGAGATGTCGAGAAATATTTTACAACATGATTGACATACTAATTCCAACTCTTTAGTACTTACTTAAGACATCCTCTTAAGCTTGAAAAATTAACTTAGGATAGTTAGGATCTACGAACCCACAGGTGGATATAAAATATTCTACCTCTTCTAGAATCGTATTCAAGAAGGTGGTTCTTGAGATCCAATTGACATCATACTATTATGATATGCTGTAATCGCTAAGTATATTCGAATGGATCGAAGAATTAAGGTTGGTGCAAAAGTCTTTGCCTACCCACTTATCTTTGAAAACATTTTAATGTTTATCCATGCAAATTTCGATCTTAAAAATCAATTCACATTGAAGAGGTCGTACTTCTTCAAGTAAAATTTAACAGGTCACATACCTGACCATCACGCATGGAGTCCATTACGAATCGCATGACTCTAAGCCATAGCAAGAAGTTGGGACTAGAAACAGTCTTTTATAAGTCACAGATTAAAATTCATCACTATTAAGGAGTGTTAAAATTCCACCTGACCTCCTAGGTTCCGAAGAAACAAATACTGAACAAGCAATGAGGAAACTTTAACTTTTTCCGGACCATATGCTCAGTTTGTGGCTCTTGAAACATTTTCTCCCACTCTGTCTTACCAAGAAATAATCGTATTTTTATTGAAAGACAGCATCACGAGTCACAAACGCTTTGTTCTCGTTGTCAATGTAAGATTATTGAGCACTTGTTTTATTCGGATAACTTATAAATTAGGTACGCTACCTATCCATATCGTATATGAAATAAAATCCGACTGTTTTAAATGTGCTTTGATATGGTGGGAAAAGAAATAGCAGACAAAAATATTAAGATCCTAAGGTTAGTCGAATGGCTCAGTTTGACTTGACAAAGACAAAACCATATCGTATAAGGTTCCGTTTCTATATGCAACATCACCTTATCTCATAATGTGTCTTAGAGAAGTTAACTCGTGAAACTATTTCACAATACTTTTGGTGAAAATCAAAGTCAATACTTAGATATTTATAGTAACGATTTAGTCGTAAGTGTAACACCCGGAAATGTACCCTATTTTTCGAGTAGAAATATTTTACGAAATCTTTTCAGCAAATTTAAGTTTTAATTTAGAATTTTATGTTTCGAGTCGAATTTAGAATTTCCGAGTTCGTATTTGGAATTTCCGCGAGATTCCATGAGAATTCCGTCTTAAGGCGAGTTTGACTTTTCTGACTTTGAAGTCGTCTTTGACTTTTCTT
>JAIUZE010066853.1:0-13404 GCA_022085475.1 Heliosperma pusillum
GTTGGGGCCAGTGTCCTCCACAGTTAGTGCAATAACATAAATAAATCTCTGTAGGTTCACAGGGTATACTTTGTATTGTAATCAGTTGATTAACGTTTATCGATAACGGTGGGCTTGCTAGATAAGTTTGACGTTATCGTCATACAGATGGCGGTGATCAACTGGTCCCTAAAAGTCACACCTAAAGGATGTGATTGAGAGATGTGATTATTTGAGAAAATAATCATATTGATGCCTTATTATGACTAAAAGGTTAGTCGGTGTTTTTGACTAAAAGGTTAGTCAATGTGATGATGATATAGTTATTTAATAACGATTAAATAATGTTAGCTAAGACGAATTAACTGTAATTCGTAATTAAATATAAAATGTTATATTTAGTTGTTGTATATAATGTGAGCTTAAACGAATTAAAATGTTAATTCGTAATTAAACATAAACCGTTATATTTAATTAGCAGGATTATAAATATACCGATATTTATAATTAAAGTATATATATTATACGATTGTCATAATAATTGTTATATTAATATATCTACTGCAAAATGTTGTAATGGACCTTATTAATGTATGACAACATATTAGACAAATACAATATGTATAACATTATATTAAATGGAAGCTAATATAACCGGAAAAGAGTCCAGATACACTCTAAGTATTTCGGTCAAAAGAGGTAACTAAATAAGAGGAAAATAATCCCTTATTTTGCTTGAGTTGTGCCGTGAGAACAAAAGGAAAGGAAGAGAAATTTTCTAACCTAATTTTTGACTCTCCCTCACTTGTGCCTCCATCACACAAATCATAAAAATAAAAACACAAAAACAATAAAAAGTTAACTGTAACTTTTAATTCTTTTTCTAGCAATTACAAGGGCATATCTCAATCAGTCTTGGGTGTTACGATTAGGAGGATATCTGTGTTGATATCTGTTCTTAGGCCGAATTTTGCTAGGACCAAAGGTTAAATTCGCTTTCTCTATATTTTATATCGTTTTCGTATTAATGACTTGCTATTCATATTATATAATTTTGTTATAATCCTATATTTTAAGGGGATGTAAACAGTTATTTCCCACACAACCGTACCTAAATCGTTACTAACTTTCTCTTTTGTGTTTTTCTTGTAGGTTGACAAGAATGGTACTAACAAGGGAATATCCAAGGTACCGGGTTTTTGAGCTCGCTAGTGGGATCCTAAGGGTCCATATGACTTTGATTGTTCTCATAGAGGGTAACCAATTTAGTGGAAAAACCAAACGAAAACCCGTCACACCATCTCCAAACCTTTTGCGAATTGTGTCAAACCTTTATGAGGGAGGGAATCACCCAAAATGAAATTAGAGAAACTCTTTTTTCCTTTATCACTAAAGGGAGAAGCTAAATGGTGGTTCACCCGTCGTTTAAAGGAAGCCACAAGACCAATGCAGTGGGAAGAGATTGTCATCGCTTTTCACCGTAGGTTTAGAACCAATATGTCAAACCTATCAATTGAATCACAAAAAGAAAGTGGGGAAGGTTCACAAACCAATGGGGGAGAGCAAAAGAAGAGTCGAGTGGAAACTTCAAATGATGTTGACACCACAATTTCCTTAGCATGTCCCGTTCAACTAAACGAAACCACCCCAAAAAGCACTTTATATCGCCCAAACGTTTTCAATCCATTTACCTCACTTACAACACCTTGTGAACTTTGTGGTGTATTCGCATTAAGTTGCCATAGGTGTTGGCAAAAAGGTAAATGAGGAAATTCAAGGACGAATCCAGCTACAAGGAGCTCAAATCCCTTCATAAGGCTTAAGGAGGGATAGCAAAACAAAGTCTAGCATGACTCAAAAATGCGCTTGTCGGGAGGCAACCCGTCTTTTTCTTTACTTTTTCTTTATGCATTCTTTATTCCACTTATTAGACAATAATTTGGACTATTTTATTTGGACATTTCTTTTTGGATTTTGTGTTGTAATAGTTAGGAACAATTTTTCGTTTTACTTGTTATTATGCGTGTTTAGTTAATAGTTTTTTATACTTAGAATCGGAGGACTTATTGATACAAGAAGGAGCTATCCTTGGCCCAAGTTGCCAAGATTACTAAGGTTAGTAAGTATGTTCAAGGACATGGCCAAAAGGTAAGATCAAGTGGCAAAGAAAAAAAAAACAAAAACCGGACCAGCAAGTTTCCCCGATCGGATTGCTATATAACCGATCGGGTAAATTGCCTGATTCGTATTTTGCTCTATTTTCTTCTATAAAACCCACTTTCTACCCTTTGCTTGCTGCCATATACCCGTGTTCTTCAATTTCAAAGCTCAAAATTCTCTCAAAACCTTCAATTCTTAGTCTTTTCTTACAAAATTTGTTCCTATAGTTCATCAAGGGCAACTTCTAAGCATCATCAAGTAAGTCAATTCTACTTTAGTTACTTCAATCTCTCTATATTTTTCAGAAATCCAACATGAACAAACCCTAACTCAAATTTGGGGGTTCTTGATTTTGATTGCAAAACTTGTTTAAATTGGATTTCTAATGATTCTTACATGCTATAGAGTGAATTTTAGTGATTAATTAGGATGATTACTATGATTTGAATGCTCATATGCTCCTTAGGATACTCATCTTTACTATATGCTAAGAACTTTTGCTTAAGTGGTAGTATGAAGCTTGAATTCATGCCTTATACTATGAACTTATAATCTTATTGTGTTAATTTAGCATTAGTACCCTTAGGTTGTAGCCAAAGTCATGATTTAAGAATATGTTGCTCATCTTAGTGACATACTGTTATGCTTAAAACATCCATTTGTTCTCAAAAGATGGCATGACAATGTTTCACTAAGGTCACTATGATTGAATTTGTGCTCAAAACTTAGTATTCTAACAAGTATGCTATCAACTTGTGTTTATAAATGAAGTGTTTTAATACTAGTTATTTGTAGAAAATGGCACCTACATTAAGGAAATCAAAGAGGGCAAGAACCTCTAATCAAGGAGAAAGTAGTAGAGTACAAGAAGAAGATATAGAAATGCTTGATGCAAATGATCAACCCGAAAATCAAGGAAATGTTATGCATGATCCTAACTTTCCGGATGTAGAATTTAGTTCACACAAGCAATGGCAAAATTGGTGCATTCTTAAACGCAAAGGTATGAGGGCTACCAAGTTCCTCAATGTTTCTTCTTTAAGGCATATGAAACTTTATGAGCATGTTAAAGTGTTATTTAGGGGCCTAGGTATGAATGCTAGCATGAACTTTAGTTATGAGACCTACCCTCAATTAACCCTTGAATTCTTGAGCTCTTTTGAGTTACATAGGTCTAGATATAGAAATACCATGCCTCAAGTTCAGTTTCGCTTGTTTAATGATGATTATAATATGAACTTAGAGAACTTTGCTAGACAATTTGGTCTCATCACTGAGGATACTGTTACCTCACCTCCAGAAGGCTTTGATATTAGCCTGCTTTGGAGTGCTATTTCGACTTACCTTGTCTCTCGTTGGGACCATGTCCCACACCAGCATATCCATCATCCCGCCATTAGAATCTGGCAAAGATTCATGGGATGGACCTTCTTGGGTCGTGCTGAGCCTCATTTGGTGAGACGAGTGGAGTTAGAAATGTTAGGAGGATTTTTGAATGTGAATGGTGATGAACCATGGTCTATTAGTATTCCGTATCATTTTGCTGTTCAGTTGACCAAAGCTATTAATCCTAAGAACACTCCCATTGTCTATGGAGGTCTTATCACTCACCTTGCTATGCGAGTTTGTGGTTTTAACCAAGCCACCACTGACCTCCGGGCATTGACTACACCTCCCACCGAGATGGGAAATAGGTTGGATTATGCTTATTTTGTTCAGCTCAACTGGTTTCGAGTCTCTCACCCCCATATGATTTGGAGGATAGCTGGCCGTGATTCGGTCAAGTTGACCGCCGAGGTAGAGCAAATTCCATTTCTTCAGCAGCGTCCTCAACTTCAAGAGGGTGACGCTATCTTACCCCGACCCACTTACTACCTTCCTGTCGGGGATATTACCCCCATTGACCCCCATGTTCAACTTAGATCCCGCCGCCCTGAGGTAAGATCATCCTCTCAATTTACTCATGCTGCGGGCGATGTGACCGCCATGTTTGAAGCCTTAACCTTGTCCGTTAATAGAATTCAGTCCGACCAGCAGCTTGCTTTCCACCCCATCTATGACCACTTTTCTAGGCAAGGTGTGATTAGACCTGAGGGCCCCCACCCGTCTTTTTATACTTGGCGCGAGGGGGGGTATGGTACTACTTATGATGCATGTGTGCAGCAGACCGGACCGGATTACTGTGGAAGCGACTATGGCGTTGAGAGTTTTGGAGGGTATAGAGGTGATTTTGGAGATCGCCAAGTAGAAGAGTGCCAATCCTTAGGAGCCAGCAACCCAACCGGGATCATTACTTCTCGTGGTAGTTATTATTCTGCAGATGATACCTACTATAAAGATGCTTCTGGATCCGTATCCGAGGCACCTCCTTCTGAGAGGAGAGGCCGTAGCTGGTGGCCTTTGTGATGAGATGATGAGCTCCCCTTGTTTACACTAGCTTGGGGGAGGCTCGATATTTTGTAAGAATTTTATTTCTTTCCTTTAGTTTTCGCATTTTTAGTTTTCTTTTTAAGCCCCTTTTCCCATTAGAATTTCATCCTGTTTCTCTGTTTTGTGTGCTATCAACCGTTTTTCGGTTTGTTTCTGTTATAATTGCATGCACATTAAGGACAATGTGAAGTTTTAGCTTGGGGGAGAATTTGCATTTATGATTTGCATTTAGGATTTGCATTTAGGATCTGCATTTAGGATTGCATTTAGATTTTTATTTTTATTTATTTTTATTTTCTTTTAATTTTCTTAGTTCATTTTTAGTTTTTATTGAAAAAAAAAGGAAAAAATCGAAAAAAAAAAAAAAAAAAAAAATCATTTCCATCTTACATTTCTCAATTATAGTTTTTATAAGTTGATGTTTCGTCATATTATGAGGAATTGTGCATTCATGGGGATGTCTTGTAAACAGTAGGTAGAAAATTGCATTTGGACTTAATTAAGCTTGATCTTGACTTTGGCAAGCTACTCATATTGTAAGGTAGAGCCTCCAGTGGTCGTTACATCTGAACCCGATCCCAGTTTAGGAGTGAGTAGTTTCTCCTTAGAGTCTGTGTTACGTCAAAACGCATAAGTATGGTTTTTATTCCATTTTCTATAAGTATTACTGTCATGATCTACATTTTGAAGCCATTCAATCTCTTGTTCACATTTCGCAAAAACACCCTTCTTCCTAGCTACATTATAATATTGCCTACCTTTGTTGAGCTAGTAACCAACTATATGTGTAGGGGTGTTCTGTGCTTTTGCGATGTTCTGATAATGCCACCATTTGGTGTGAACTTGTCTCGGGATTGCTGATTCCCGGGTTTTGATGTGAAAGAGAAAAAAAAAAAAAAAAAAAAAAGAGCTTTGAAAAAAAAAATAGAAAAATGAAAAAGAATGAAATTGAAAGCTCAAAAGAAAAAAAGAGAAAAGAAAAAGAGGAAAAACGCTTCCATGAAAAGAAAAGAAAGAAAAATTATGGGAAGTCGTAACTTGATTTTTCATGTTTAATAAGCCAATATGCTGCTTTTGGCTTTGACTTTTGTTGATGGGAATTGGTATGATTTGGATTAAGTATCCACTACACATTTGTTTATTACTAGCTTGACTTTAAGCTACACATGACCAAAATCATTTGTCCACTTTCTTACCCAAATTTCCCAAGCCTCTTCTTTACTTTTCTAATGCTTCCTATATTACATTTCGATCATGATTAATTTTACTTAATGATTTTGGATTGTCTACCATACTAGACTGCGGGCACATTCTTATAAGTTGTAGATAGGTGAGTGTCACTTCAAATTTGAACCAATATTTTCTATTTTACAAAAAATTGAGTGAAGAGTGTACCGTGAGAGTCCATTGTCAAAAAGATCATGCAAGAGCTGAAAAGGTCCAAAGAATATTTTCTGTGCTACGCCGTTATGTAAATCTCAACCATGATTCGCATTTTGCTTCGCCCTTGTTGTAACGGTCTTATGATTCATCTACTTATTAAGAGCTTACTTTTTGAGATTTGTATGATAGATTGATCATTGTTAGCTACCCCTGTCCTAGTTATGATTGTTATGTTTGCTTGAGGACAAGCAAGGGTTTAGCTTGGGGGAGTTTGATAAGTGATATTTTGTACTGATTTATCCCCCGTTTTAGCTCGATTTCCTTACGATTTATGCACTTTATTAAGTGATTAACGAGCTAATATTGCTATTCTAGTTGTTTTGCGTGTTTTGACTCGTTTTATAGGAAATGAAGCGGTTTTGCTATATTTTCCTACTTTATGGAGCAAAGGCACTAGGATACGAGTTTTCAAGGAATTGATGATAGCCAGTTCACGATTTGATTACGATTCCGCTACATCCTTCCTCAATTGGATTTATCTTGGACTTTGGCTTTGAGACTCAAAAGGAAACATCAACCCAAGTCAAAAGAAGATCAGCCCAAGCCCAATTCCGTATTGCATTGACCAAGGCCAAGGCATAGGATTCCGTGCCTAAGACGAAAAGACGGAAAAATCCATCTTGCACATTTACCCGATCGGATTACCATTTACCCGATCGGGTATTTCTGCAATTGGACGTTACTTAGCTCTTCTTCAACCGAGCTTAAATGAGTGATTTAATGCTTTGACTAGGGTATGAATTTGGACGAGAGATCAGCAGCCATGCAGCCCTATAAAAGCCAATGATCATCACACACAATTATCATCTTATCATCCCTTATCATATCTCTTATCTTTATATCTCTTATCATCTTTTTATCATATACTACACAACTTCATATTATCTTTTAGCATACTTTCATACAATAACACATTTCATAGTTTATTTCTTTCTTACAAGTTTTAGAATATAGTTTATTTCTGAGTGTTTCTCTAGTGTTTTCATAGTTTTTGTTATTGGATATTTGTTCTTTACTTTCGTTCTTATATTTTCATATTCCAAACTCGGTAATTCTCTATCTTTTACTATGCAATTTTCATCATGAACTTTAATTTAATTAGTATTGTTTTCGTATTATTGTTATTAGGAAATCAATCTAAAATTAATCTAGTTAAAACTGAAATATTGTTTAGGATGTCACATTATGATTTACCTAATCATATAATCCTAAAAATTATCACTATAATCATTATTAATATAATTACCTTAATCACTTTAGTATTTATATTTCATAGTCTAATTACCTACATCTTTTTCTTATTAATTTACTTAATCATATGATCACTTAAATTAGATATAATATTGTAAGATTAACATTTTGTAAATAAAATAAATAGAGTTGTAATATTGAAATGATTTACTAGTTAAAATGAATTAAAAGAAGAGTAGATACCATTTGAACCATCTAGTTGTTTCTTCCTTTGGTTGTGTCAAATTCTATAACTATGTTTAGTGGCCATAAACAATTGTTTGTATTAGTCAATTTCTATCTTTATAACGAGATTTGGGATGGGAATTAGGACTGCCAATAGGGGTTTAGTGACCTAACCATGCTGAGAGGACGTTAGGACCCACTAAAAGGTCGGTACGAACCCGAAAGGAATATACCGCTACAAGGCCTAGACAATCATAGTAATTCTAATGTTGGTATCAATGAAACTTTTAATTAGTTTTACATGTATTTCTGTTTCACTATTTTAATTTGATTAGATAGGTTATTTTACCGTTTTATATAGTTTACTTTATTGTTATCTAGTTAGTTTACTTTATCGTCTTTTTATTTCCGTTCTTAGATAGTTTACTTTATTATTATTATCTAGTTTATTAGTCTAGCTAGATAGCCTTTCAATATTGTCATTTAAATATCGTCTTTAGTTAGAATTTAATTGTTGTCATTCGGATCAGAGCATTTCCCCGATCGGGTACGTGACAACCCGATCGGGTAAGTAGTCCGTTTTGAGTTTTACATTTTGCAATTTACATATTTGTCATTTACATATCGTCATTTATATACTTGTCATTTTATTTTATGTTAGTAGTTCAGATAACCGCCTCAAATGACTCGAACTTAAATGAAAATCATTCCATAGCATTTCATAGTTAACACGTACTTCCTGATGATCGACACCCTACTTCCCTAATTACATTCCTTATGTTGTTAGCCTAAGTGCGGGTAATTATTTTTGTATCGGGACCGCGACATAACCGATCAGACCTGCAGTAAAGTCCTTTGGGATCTATCCTACTTCAGTTTGGACCAAAACACCAAGCCTAAAGTCCACTATGTACTACATTAAAGCAGCAGCAAAACACCAAGGAAGGCTGTCGTTTTCAGAACTACTTTTTCTGTTGTTTTTACTTTATTTCAGTTTGTAGCAGTTTTTAGTTATTGTATTGTTTTCTTTTGAGGATCAATGGTAGCCTTAGATGTATTTGAACGTTCAAGATGTAACCCTATTGCCTATATAAGGCTTGTTTCTAATAAATGAAAGGTAGATTTGAACAAAACCTTAAAACTGAAACATTGTTTTCTGTTTAAGCTCTTGGCTGTGTGCTGGAGTATTCTTCCTTTGTTGTGTGCTGGGAAGTGAGCCTAGGTCCTTTTGCTATGTGCTGGGGTCAAGTCTTAACCCTCAACCATTGGTTGTGTGCTTTGGTTAAGGCTCTATCTGTCCTAAGTCCAGTATTCAGTCCTTAAACAAAGTGTATCTTGTGTGCTCAGTTCAAAGTCCTTTCTTGTCTTAATTGTCCTGTTTTCTAAATAATTTCATTGCATATACATGACATACATGCGTGGGATATTCCCAAAATTACATCAAACATGTGAATGAGGCATAAAATAAATATAACAAAGATAAATATGAGCCAATACATGATACATAAGCATTATACCAAGTCTAAGAAGTATATTCCACAAGAAACATAAGTTACATCTCAAAACAGCATGTTTGGAATCCGTCTAAAACAAGGGTCCATTTCAAACGATCATAAGTCCACTTCAAACGGTCATAAGACAAGGGTCCAAGTGGAGGTGATAGCTTATTCTCTTACGGTTCCAACGGTAGGTCAGACGCCTAGAACAGACAAGCAATGAAAGAGATATGGCCATTTTACAAAAAAGGGACGGTGTAGGGAAATTTCACCCGCTGGCTCCCATAACATTTTTAGACCATTTCTGAATACGTTTGTATCGGGCAAAATTTCACCCGCCGGCGTCACACGAGCCACAAACATGAATCTTCATCCATTTCCTTAAGAGTGAAGATGAATCTTCAAACTCCAAACTCAACATACAAGATCATACAACAAACCAGCAATGAACAAGGATTAAAGACATTAAAAATCATCATTAAACACAACACAAGAAACCTAACTTTACCCAAGTTTTACCAACATCGGCATTAGTTCCAAACTTAAGGATTCATCACCATATTTTTAAAATCAATATGTCAACCAACATCATATGAGTTTCATGTAACATTCAACAAACATAAAAAATGAAAATGAAATAAACTCAACTTAAAGAACTCCTATTTATCATGTGAAATTCTAAACTAACGCGTCTACATTACCTTTTAGCACTCCAAATCGTTAACTAGCCATGCCTGAGTCATCCAAGCTTGTCCTCCAACGAAAGCCCCTGGGAAACGAGTGAAAAGCCTTAACCCTAGAAAGACGAATTTGCAGAAATCTAAAGAAAGATGGCATATTTCTTAAGATAGAAAGAGGGAGGGCGAGACAAGAAGAAAAATGGTGCGAAAATGGTTCCGATTGGTGAAGAATTGAGTGAGATATGATGAATCGAGGTTTTGATTGAAGATGAGTGTTAATGGTGTTTGTTGAGAGGAGAATTTCAGAATTTTTGTGAAGGAGATGAAGTATGGTGGGTTGATTTAGGTATAAGAGAAAATAAAAGGCCCACTCTTGTTAAGCGGGAGTTGACCTACTTAGATTTTCGAGTAGAGTCCGATTATGGACTCATAAAGAGCAGAAACGAAACGGTTCATACCCAACTAAACAAAATTACGACTTAACATTAATTTAAGGCTAAATAATAATAAATTAGTGGTTTAAAATATTTTAACTAATAAAAGTAAAAGAGAAATTTATAAAATCGACAAATTTAGTAAATTTCAAATTATGATAAAATCGAGGTCTTACACTATAGTCTTACCGCACTGCATTCAAGACTCCAATTGGTGCATCACCAAACTGGTTAGTCTATGCTAAGGCGTGCCATTTACCGGTAGAACACGAGTATAAGGCTATGTGGGCCATCAAAGATGGATCCCTCACTAGCGGGTGAGAAACGACTCATGCAATTGAACGAGCTTGACGAGTTTCCATTGCATGCCTATGATAGTGCTCGAGTATACAAAGAGCGAGCCAAGAAATGGCATGACAAGCATATCATGCAACAAGAATTCAAAGTGGGTGATAAGGTATTATATTTAAATTCTCGTCCGCAAATTTTTCCAAGTAAGTTCAAGTCTAGGTAGTCAGGACTATTCACTTCTACCGAGGTGAACAAATTTGGGTCGCTTGCGCTAGAGTTATGGATACTAAATATTATTGGAAGGTTAGAGAGAGTCAGTGGATGAAGTTTCCCGATAACGAGAACTTAACTAGAGTTTCTCATTTAGAGGTGGATTTTTTTGTTATTCGCCCTTCTCTTGTGACATATTTGATACCACCTCTGCTCCTTATTCCCCTACCTTCTGCAGGGATTCGAGTTCTCCGCCGTCGTCCTGCACCTTCAAACTCCACCACCGTCGGCCAGTCTCAACCATCACGGTCGTGGCACCCCCCCTTCTTCTCCTTTTGTGCACCCTTCAAATTATTTTGACCCAGTAGTTGAGAGAGATGTACGGATTCTAGGGGTTAACACTGCTTTGACTATGCTTCGATTATGGGAGCAGATGAAGAGGACTGACCTCTCTTATGGGCATGAGTACCGAGGGACTATACCTAGTTACTACAGGGGGCAAGGGATGAGAGTGGTGTCTACTACTATTACAGAATGACCCTAGATATCGTTTCTACTCAGTTCAGTCACGAGTTCGGTGCTTTAGGGAGGCCTTTCTACACTCCTATTAGACTTGATGAGCCCATTGGTGTATTTAGAGCTCCTACTGCTGGTAGAGGTTGTGGTGGTGATGGGGCGAGTACATCTGGTGCTCGTCGGGACGATCTTATGCTTGATGTTATGCTTGATGAGGTTGATGCGTATGATGAGACTATCCATCTAGATAACAATGATTTTGATAAGGATGAGCAGTATTGACAGCTAGTCACTACATCCCCCATTTTGCAGCTGGTTTGGGGGACACTATTTCTATACAGATGGTACTATCTATCTTTGTATTTTATTTTATTTAGTTTTATTTCCCCTTTCGTTGTGTTAGACGTGTCATTTAGGCTAATGGTGTTGGTTATATTTTATAATTGATGTGATGTTAGCGTCACATTGAGGAAAATGTGATATTTAGGTTTGGACGAGATTCTTTATTTCTGTTGTGTGTTTATTTATTGCATTGTGTGTTTAAAAGAAAAATCCAATTAAAAATTTATAAAATCCAAAAATATGTTATTTCTTTTATTAGGTCGAGTCTTGGTGAAATTAAATAACAATGATAATTTTCTTTGTTTTTTGCATTTGAATCCCAAATAAGCCAGCCATGTACAGTGTGTTAGCCTACTACTTTTGAAAACAAAGGTCAATGAAAAAGTCTTGACCATTTTTGACTTACTTTATGCTTATTAGATTCCGCCATTTAGTTGTTAAACCACTTAAATTTCTGAGGTCTTTAGAGCTTCCTAGGCCAGCAACATCAATAAATTGGTCCCATTGTCTTTAGGTCTGAGTGTGGTGTTTCTTGTGGAATGTGTAACATCAAATAGTATATGTGTGAAAATAGATTCTTGATACTTATACGCTTTCATTTAATAAAGTACATGACGAAAGGTGGTTCTTTTTGTTCAAATAAGCATCACACATAGCCAAAAAAGACTTGATTTTATTGTAACACCCGGAAATGTACCCTATTTTTCTAGTGAAAATATTTTACGTATACTTTTCAGCAAATTTAAGTTTTAATATAGAATTTTATGTTCCGAGTCGAATTTAGAATTTCCGAGTTCGTATTTGGAATTTCCGCGAGATTTCAAGAAAAACCCGTCTTGAGCCGTCTTTGACTTTTGTTGACTTTTTCCTTATACATATCATACTACCACTTAACCTATTTTCATTCACAACACAATTCAACATCTCCTTCTTCCTTATCAAACCACCAAAACCTAAACCCCCTTCCTTGATCGATCTTAAGATGATCGCTACGTCTTCATTTCTTGCTCAAATTCACGTAAGTTCGTCTTATTCTTCCCCTCTCATCTTCCTCTATCCGTATTGGTAATAAAATTACCGTCTTTCTCTCTTTTTAAATTATCCGTCTTTCTTAAGGTGAATGATATTCATCTTTTATTATGTAATTGTATGTAGGTGGAGACTAGGAGGGTTTAGAAACCGTTTAAAGACGCGAAAAGGTAACGGTGAAGGGTTACTCGTTATCATTTACGTGTTTTAATGTGTTTTCCATGTTAGAAATCGTATTTAGAATATGATTAGAAAGCTTAGGAATTGTATTATTGATAATGATTGTTGTTAGTTGATGACTTTTGATGATGATTATTGATTGTTGATAGTTGTTAGAAGTGAATCATGAAAATTGGAAATGTTTGAATGTATGTTGAAGGCTCTCGGGTGAACTGGTAACTCATGTCACGGGCGTGAAATACAAGTCACGGTCGTGACTTGTGCAGTTTCACTGCACTGACCCCTTTTCGTAAAATGATCATATCTCCTTCGTTACTTGCTTGTTTTGGGCTTGTGACCTATCTTTGGAACCGTAAGAGGATAAGCTATCACCTCGACTTGGAATTTATGCATTTTCATATCTAGAACTCTAGTTATGACAGTTTGAAGTGGACCCTTGTTTTAGTTAGTTTCCAAACTTGTTGTTTTGGAGAGGTATCTATGTTTCTTATTCATTATGCTTCATAAACTTGTTCTAATGCTTATGTACCATGTATTGATTCATTTTTATCATATTTACATTTATATAATGCCATATTCTCATGTTTTGTGACGGTTTGTGGTATGTTCCCACTTTGAGTCGGTTTTTACAAATGATACGGTTTGAGCACTATTTTGTCTTGTGCTTTGTACTCTCATTCCCTTGGCTACCTTCCCGTTCGTAAGGCTGGAATGTCGGAAAGGAGAGGTATCCTACTGCTTACATGCAAGGTGTTTAGTGGCATACCGACGTTGTGGGAGTTGAACGCTATGCGTTGA
>JAIUZE010066854.1:0-61457 GCA_022085475.1 Heliosperma pusillum
TCAATTTGAAATTGATTTTAGGGTTTGTCTTTAATGATTTTGATCTGATTATTTGAATTATGCTATTGTGATTATAATGATTTCCTAAATGTAATTAGGTTAGTTGTGCATGTTAATTTTTTGGTCCAACTGAACCTTAAATCACTAATATGTGTTTGTAGGGCCATCTTACTTTGAAGTGATGACCAATATGCGTATTTACCATTTTGGAGAATTTGTTGGGAGGAAGACTTTATTAGATTATGAAGGTGGTGGTGTTGAATTAAGATGTGGTGTATGACATACTAGGTTGAATATGGAGTACTTTAGGAGTATGTGTGAGAAGTTGTATGGATATTGCAATGCTTTAGATATTTGGTATTTTAGGAATAGTAGGCATAATCTAGAAACTAGGCAAAGTATTAGTAGTGAGGAGGATATAACTCTTTGGTTGAAGACAAAGGATGATTCAAATTTTGCTGACATTTACATCACCCAAAAACCCATTTCTGGTGCTGTTATTGCTCCCCCATCCTCACTTTATTCTTCACCAAGGACTAAAAGAGCTAGTCTCAGCCCAACTGAGATAAAGCCCATATCTTCAGCCCAACAAAACATGATACCTGACATTGGGACCACTACAGCCTTTATTCCACCCATACAAATAAATGCAGACCATTCACCCATTATTAGAAGAAGTCCTAGAAATCATACTGGCAGGCAAGTGTTTAAAGGTGCTTCTCCCTCACAAATTAAAGCAGTATATCCAAATCTTCCAATAGATCTTGAGGGAAGACCTAGTAAACTTGTTCCTAAAAGAAAGTTGTTTGTTGAAGATATAGCTGAACCTGACACTGTTAAAGGCAAGGATAAGGCTGTTGTATCAGAGTCTGTGTTAGGTAAAGGGAAGGGCAATGCTTCTGTGTTAGAGTGTGTGATTGTTAAGGAGAAGACTGTTAAGGAAAAAACAGTTACTAGTAAGGACAAGGGTGTTAAAGGTAAAGGGAAGGGCAAGGCTGTTGTGTTAGAGTGTGTGACTGATAGGGATAAGGGTAAGTCATTGGATAGTGAAAAAAGGATAGGGAAGAGGTTCAAGTCTATTGCTTCAAAAAACAAAGGAAAAGGTAAGGTGAAAGAAGATAAGAGGCAGAGATCTGGTAAAAGAAGGGTGACAAGGAAGGTAGTAGCTGATAAATCAGGAGATTTTGGCTTCACTGACTCTGAGGGGAGTGACACTGATCTTAGTGATGATGGTGTCTCAGATTCAGATTATGATGGTGACTTGTATTTCAACAAGGATAATGAAGGGCCTGATATATTAGAGGGTGTTGAGAAGAGTTTGGATGTTAGGGATGTTGATGACTTAGATATTTCAATTGGTGAAGAGTATGATGGGGACTCAGAGGAGCTTAGGAGTCTACATGGTTCAGATGATGAAGTAGACTGTAATCAAGTTTTCAATGCAGAAACAGATTTCACTCAACCAATTATTCTCAAATTGGGTTTGACATTTCCAAGTAACAAGGTATTTAGAAAAGCTCTTATTTATCATTCTGTTCAAAATGGTTATGATTTTTGGTATTCTCATAACAATTCAAAGAGAGTGACTGCCTACTGTGTCCAAAGATGTGATTGTGAGTGGAATTCAAAAAGATCTAAGCTTGGTGAGTGTAAATGTGAAGGTGGATGGAAGTGTGACTTTAAGGTTCATGCAACTAAGTTAGATATGACTGATAATTTTCAAATTAAGACCTTATGTATGGATCACACTTGTAGGTTGTCAACACATAATAAAAAGGTTAGTTCTGAATATTTGGCAGAAAAATACATTGAGTTTTGGAGAACTAACATAGATTGGAAATTGAAAAATTTCCAGAACCATGTTCTAAAGGATTTGGGAGTTGAGGTTAGCTATGATAAGTGTTGGCTGGCAAGGTCTAGGGCAAAATTGATCATCTATGGAAATAGTAAAGATCAATATGCCAAAGTATGGGACTATGCCAATGCTATAAAGAAGTATAACCCAGGTAGCACAACCTCTGTTCAATGTGATGGAATTGAAAGGCCTCCAGTAGTTTTTAAGAGGATGTATGTCTGTCTTCAAGCTTGTAAGGAGGGGTTTAGCAAAGGGTGTAGGCCTTTGGTGGGAGTTGATGGCCGTCATTTAAAGGGAGTATACCCCGGAATGTGCCTTGTTGCAGTGGGTCAAGATGGGAACCATAATATCTACCCTATAGCATGGGCAGTTGTGGAGGTAGAGAACAGAGAATCTTGGGCCTGGTTTCTAGAGTTGTTGGCATCTGACTTAGGGAAGCCAGAAGGGGAAGGTCTGACATTCATGTCAGACAGACAAAAGGGATTGATGGAAGCCCTAAGTAGGGTGGTGCCAAAAGCTGAGGTTAGGTATTGTGTGAGGCATATTTGGGCTAACTTCAAGCTGACTTGGTCTGGGGAAGTTTACAAGGATGCCTTCTGGAAAGCAGCAAGATCAACAACTGAGGTTTGAGAATAAAGTTCATGCCTTTTTTATTTAATACTTTAATCACCCTTTTTTATTTATGTTTTTGTATCTAATATATCTATGTTGATAAATGTAGGCTGAGTTTAAATCACATATGGAGGGAATAAAGTTCTTATCCGAACATGCATTTAATTGGTTGAACAACATTCCCCCTAGTACATGGTCTAGACATGCCTTTTCAACTCAAAATAAGTCAAATATGCTCCTTAACAACTTATGTGAGACATTTAATTCTGTCTTGAAAGAAGTTAGGGACAAGCCTATCCTCACCCACATGGAGTGGATGAGGAGATATGTGATGAAGAGAAACTTTCAAAAAAGGGAGGCAGTTTCTAAAAACAAATGTAAGATCATGCCCTATGCTCAAAAGTACATTAAAAAAGTTGTGGGAGAAGCTAGGTTCTGTTTGGTTGAACGAGCAACAACAGAGTTTTTTGAGGTGGAATATAGGGGAGATAGTCAGTCTGTTAATTTACTGAATAGATCATGCACTTGTTTTCATTGGGACCTCACTGGACTTCCTTGTATTCATGCTGTTGCATCCATACTGAAGCAAAGATTAGATGTTGATTCTTTTGTGGATGAAGCCTACTCTAAGGCTAAATTTGTGGCTGCATATGAACCTATTGTTGGACCTATGCCTGGGTTTAAACAATGGCAGCAAAGTGGCTTACCTGAGCCTCTACCACCAGCAGAGAGAAGGATGCCTGGCATGCCTTCAAGTAAGAAGAGGAGGAAAGAGGTTGGTGAAACAAGTAAAGTGAAGAGGCAAAAGAGATCAAATAAATGCAGTAACTGTGGTGGATTAGGACATTACAAAAGAACCTGCAAGAATCCTACAGCTCAGGCAGGAGCTCCCAAAAGTGCTGGTGGCAGGCCATTGGTGAATACACCATGGGCAAAGGAAAGAAGAGAGAAAGTGCAAAAAAGGCAGGCTCAAAAGGAGGCATACATGGCTGCTCATCCATCACAATTTGTTTCTCAGACTTCTCAGCCAGCCACACAAAGAAGCACAGTGGAAGATCTAGGCTAGGGAAATCAGTTTGCTTTATGTTTGCTTTATGTAGTTGAACTTAATAATTGTAAGGATGGGAAATCAGTATAGCTTGATGTTTGACAGGCATAGTTTTGGACAAGGATTAGCTATGTTATTTTGGACAAGTATTTGCAATGTAACTGAATTTTCCTTTGATTTGTCTTGATTAATAGCCAATTTTCATTGCAAAATCATTTGCCAAAAGTCTACTTCATTACAAACTGTTGAAACATAATGAAAAGTCTACATCATCACTACATAATGAACCATTTTTGCCAAAAGTCTACACCATCAATACATAATGAGACATTTGAGTCCAAAAGTCTACATCATCATTACATTGTAACCTACATACATTTGAGTACAAGCAATATGATTATTGTTGTGACAATAATCAAAATACACATTGATGGTCTTCCAGTTTTTTCATCCATCTGATTCATGTTTTTCAATATTGATGCAGCTTTAAGCTTTTCCAACTCCATCTTGAGCATCTTCCTCTCTTCTATAAGTGCTTTAATCTCACAATTCAACAAACCCACCTCACTTTTAATTTGATTGACAACATCCCTTTGCCAATTAGTAGGATTAAGATCAATCCATTCAAAAAACTTGCATCCACGCACCTTAGTGATTGGGTTGTATGTAGCACAAGCTTGAAACCTCCTACCTGAGTTGTTAATCATCCATGAAGTGGCAAAAGCAGCTGGGTTACCACAGTAGCATCTTCTTCTATCTCCAAAGCTACATCCTGAGCTACCGTCGGAAAAACTATTATGAGACAACCTAGAAGACATTTCACCTAAATTGATAACCCTAATTATTTCCAAATTGGGGAAAAATGAGATAAAAACAATATGGATGAAATTAATAACATTTAATCTATACCTGTGGGTTTAGGGCTAAAGGATGCCTTATGTTAACAACAAAAAGAAGCAGACAAAAAGAAGCAGAATTGTGAGAGACGAAATTGAATGAGAGATGATGAAGAAAGGGAGAGGTGAGAGAGTTAACAGTGAGAAATGAAAGAGAGCAACTCTAACATTCAAACATGAGGATATATATAACAAGGAAGTGTTTAATGGTAAGGGTATTTTCGTCATAAAAGATGAACTTAAATGACAAATTTCAAAATTTGCTATAAAATTCCGCCGGAGTGAAATTTTTGACTGTAATTTGTCATCAGAAGTTATAAGTTGGGTGTAATTTACAAATTTATTTATATAAGGCTGTAATTTTCAAAATCATGTTTATAAAAGGCTGTAATCAACAATTTTTCCTTATTTTTATTGTATTGTTAATATTTGTCCGATTAATTAATTGATCCACTTAAAACGTAAGATACTATTTTTATTGCGAGAAATTCTCAGATAAAAATTTAAGGCGGGGCATTTAAATTCACGGGACTATATATGATATTTCCACTACTTTTTACTCTTTGATTTCATACGTGTGTACATACGTGATCTTAACTTCTAATGTGTCAAGTATCTCTCACAAATGACATGTCATGTGGGTAATATTTCATCCGTCACAAAAGATAATTTGTGTATACATTATATATGTTATTCATACCTAAATTATACTCAAAATTGTGTGTACATTGCATAATGTTGGATTATTTCTCTTTTTTCTTTTCTTTTAGAATGATAAATCCTCTTATGTAACTTAGGTAAGCAGCTTAAAACATATAGGAATAAAATACTTTTTATCTTCTCAATATTTTGATTCTCATAAATCATATTTTTGATAATAGTAGAGTAATGAAGTTTGATAAGTGCTAGTCTTAATATACTCTTTCAAATTTTCAAAAATCCTAAATTTTAAATTTTTCCAAAAATGATAAATTGAGTTAAATAGTCGGTTACCAAAAATTTCATTGCAATCTCCTTGTGTGTTATAAGACATGTACATTAGATAACATGACATGTACGCATAAATATTAGATATAATGTACATTTCAATTATTCATGTCAATAGAAATTTTTTTGTCCAACTTGTTATTAAGATTGAGATCCTTGCAACTCCAAGTTCATTCCATATGAGTGATTTTTCAAAGGGAATATGATGAATAAAAAAGAGCAAATAACAAAATAAAACATACATTCGAAAGTTTTTGAAATACTATTTTGTTTTATGAACCAAAAACAAAATAATATAAAAAAGACAAAACTAAGTAGATGACATGACAACCTCTTACTCTATTAAATCCCTATGTGGCATCATCTAATAAAATCCCAATTATTCCTTAAAGTTCTTCAACCGGAAAATCTCAATAAAATTGAATACTTCAATGAGTTATTTCTTATTAATAAATAAATAATATAAAAAAGACAAAACTAAGTAGATGACATGGCAACCTCTTACTCTATTAAATCCCTATGTGGCATCATCTAATACAATCCCAATTATTCCTTAAAGTCCTTCAACCGGAAAATCTCAATAAAATTGAATACTTCAGAGTTATTTCTTATTAATAAATTAGTAAATAAATGTTTGTGTTTATTAGTAAACCTTTTGTCTTTAAAAAGCTTTTATAGGTAGTAAATATTAATACAGGCGAAAGGTTTTGAGTTCCCAAATAAACAAGTATATTGGTCAAGCTTCCAAATTGATTGTTGTCATTTAAAGTGATCTTTATTTCTTAATTAACTCATAAAACGGTCAACTTCTATCCCCTCTAAGCTCATTAATCTGTACAAAAAATGAGAAATGTGTATAAATTTGGTTCCATTATCATCTATAATTCCATAAGTAATACCTTGTAAATAAGCCCTAGACACCCCACCTTCTAATGAGATTTGTCTCTTTAGTTTTTCGCCAATGGTTGAATATAAGACAGTTATATTACATATCTCCCTAATCGATAGAAATGCAAATTTTTGCAAATATATATACTCGAATCATTCATTTGTTGTTCTTATGTTTTTCAATTTGTTTTTGTATTTAATAAGAGTTTTATGTAGCTTCAAAATTAATATATTTTCCCCACTGTTTGAAAATGAAAATTTGTTCGTTCTGCTATTTAAAAGTGCAGGTTTACATGAAAGTCCTTCAAACCTTCAATACTCCAACAAAGGTTAGTAGTAGGTGGTGTTGTATGTATTTCCTTATTATTGGCTTTTTTTTTTCCTAACAAGTGATTATTTTTACATTAAAACTTTACTATGATATATTATTTATAGAATGTTAGTTTTTGTGCCAATAAAGTATTTTAGGTGGTGGTGATTTATTTGTTGATGTTTGTTAGTTTACTGAAATTTGATTTTATTATATTTAGGTTTTAATTTGTTTGCAAGGCTCACACTTTTTTACTTGTATATTTGCAATTTTGAGTTTATGTTTTAATATTCACTATGTTGATGGGATTGTGATATACAAGAAGTTCAAGGAAATAATCAAGGAATTTTAATTAAGGCTATATATTTTAAGACAAATGCGAAGAGAGAACAATATGTATGAAGTTCTTAACAGGTCATTGAAGAATTACTATTGAGCCAAGAAGCCAAGGGAATGATAGTTTACAAAAGGAAATAATATTCCAGTGGGTTGAAGCAAAGGTTAGCCAACCATAATAAAGTGTAAGACAATGACTGAATTTTTAAGCGAACATTAGGACTTTGGCCGAATCATCTCTATCGGAATTTACACCAAGATCCAACGTGGTTATAAAACCTCAAATGTATTTTTAATAATATTAAATTTCCTAAAACAAATCTAAGAGAGCCCTTAGTTGGGTACTCCCAAGGTTCCGAGCAATTGTTTGTCCAAATTTACAGATGAATATCAATTGAACTTTATTAACTTTTATCTCTCTAATTACGGTGGTTACGTAGCATATTCTTTTTTTAAAAGCAAAACTAAATGATGCTTTAACTTAGCACTTAAGGTTAATTGTGAAAACATGATTTATAACTGTCCATAAGGTGAATTAGTAGTAAAGTATATTAACCTGACAAAAAATAAATTTTTTGATTTTATGTTGATATATTTCATTAATAAGACGATACCACTAGCTAACTCCCTTCGGCCTTCACCATGCTACTGATTTCAAATCCTTTTAACTACTTCATATATTTATGACCATATCACTTTAATCAACGGGTCGTAGCTAAACAACCAATATATGAGTTTTCTCACTAACAAATACTACAATACTATTTTAGAGATCGTAAATTCACTACGTTACTAAAAATAATGTGTCTTAAAGAAATTTGCAGCCGAATTTTTTTTGGTGACCCAGGGAACACCTAAACACCCTACAAGCTCGGGGACCAGGTATGTCATCAAGGTAGCCCTTGATGGCAGGTAACCGCATCACTCCCGTGTAGTGAGTCGAACCCGGGACCTCTCAATTCACCTTAGGTATAACAATGTTAAGTTAAAATGTGAATCCTTAATAAGTTTACGCAAAATTGATCCTCCATATAAAAATCATGTCCCTAAGAATATTAAAGAAATATAAAAAGAACAAAAAAAAAACTTTATACAATAGTTTACCATAATTTTGTCATGAAAAGGATTAGAAGTAAGGTTGTTTGTGGTAAAAGACATGAAAACATAAAACATTAGTGTTAAGGACATTATTGATATTGCATAGGTATACAAAATCAGGTCATGTTGTAAGGATAATATACATAAAAGATAATTTAGCCCATATAAAATTATGTATACATTTAACTAGCTAATAGTTATTCTCCTTTTCATAAAGTAGGTAACTGACATATATGTTTTTTTTATAGTTAATAAATCATCAAGAAACAGTTAAAACAATGATAATAAAGAACTAAATAAATATTTGGTAGTCATGAAGGTTCTACGGTTAAAGATATTGGCATTGGCTTATGATGAAGTCGATCAATGTATTTGGTCCGCTTTGTTTTAGTTTATTCAACTAACAACGTGTCACATCGTTACATGCTAAACGGGGTAAATGCGATCCATTTAAGATGAAATGTAATCAAAACAATTTTCTAATTTTTAACAATTTGTCAAGAAAAATGGTCATATTTATCATTAAAGTGAATATATAGCCCGTCTCCGACTTCTTACAAAAAATGTTCATCTTCAATGAGAATTGGTGTACTTTATTTCTTTGGGATTATACTGCCCTGATAACGCCACAACTCTTTTTGTTAATGTCACTTAAATTGTGAGAGGGTGAATAGTATGATACTTTCATAGTTAGCTTGTATTTGAGTGGTATTATCAAAAACGGTAGTGGCATTATCATTCCCCTATACATAAGTTGGAAATTTCTATCGCTAAGTTATGATATTTTAGTTAAAAGTATGGGTAGTAAGTATCCCGTGCACATACATGACTTCTACAATTATGTTACCAAGCATTCTCTAGAGGATTTCTTGCCTTCGTGGCCTGCTACACTTTGCTGACTGCACGACTGCACTTAGCGAGTTGTTAGTAGTTATGCATATAATATAGAGTACTTATTTGAATGGTATGTATATGTATTGATTACCTTATTTTGTCATTGCTTATTTGTAATTTTTGAATTATGAACTTTTGAGTTAATTTTTAGATTTGGCTGTATGCGATTGGTGAGTTAAGGTCGTCGAAATAGTTTGATGCTAGCTATAAATTGTGAAAAAGAAATTCAGTGTTTGAAGGAATTGCTCCTACATGCACGAAAAGTTCATGATAAATAGGAAGGAAGTCAGAAAGTCATAAACTTCCTTACCGACCAGTCTAACAATAACATGAAGATGGGTCTAGGACATGATTGCTATAGTCGAAAAGACCATGATAAGTGCAAATCCACTCCTTATTACCGTGATTTCAGAAGAAGGAAATATGTCAATCTTTCAGAATATCCGATTTGCAATTATTGTGGTCACAATGGTTATGTTAAAGAAAATTGTGTTAAGTATATCAATGACAACAAAAATCAAACTGATTTTGTTAAAGAATATGACGTGTCTAGTATTGATAAGTCTGAACCTGAACTTCAACGTGAAGAATTTAGAAACAATGAGTTAAGATGGTTTTATCACATAACTTTCGATTACACATCTAAACATTCAACATCTAAAGTGAATGTGAATCAAAAGCAGTCATTCAAACCTAGTGTGCGTCACAATAGAAAGCCTACACAACCCTATGCTAAGACCAAAAGAATTGTAAAACAGGTATGGGTTAGGAAGGATCGAATTTACAGAGTCAATAACCACAAAGGACCCAACTTTGCGTGGGTACCTAAAAGCTGTATTTGATTCCCTTGCAGATAATAGTGAAAGAAAATAATCTATGGTATCTCGACAATGGTTGTTCGAGGCACATGACCGGAAATAAGAATCTTTTTCTTTCACTAGAGTCCTTCGACAGTGGCAAGGTCACCTTTGGAGACAACAAGAAGGGCAAGATAATCGGTGTAGGTAAGATTGGTATATCTCCTTCACATGCTATTAATAATGTCTATCTGGTAGATGGTCTTAAACATAACTTGCTAAGTATCTCTCAATTATGTGACAAAGGCAATAAAGTCGTTTTTCATTCAAATGTTTGTCGCATCATAATTGAAGGTACTAGTAATGTTATCCTAGAGGGTCTATGTAAAAGGAACGTGTATATGATTGATTTAAACAAAGGTACGACAAGTTCTTTTACGTGCATGAAAGCTACTGTAGATGATTCATGCTTGTGGCACAAGAGGTTTGCACACATTAGTCCAACAACTTTAAAGAAACTCAAATTGTGGGATTTAGTTGAGGGTTTACCTTCAATCAAATTCGAACAAGAAAAAATGTGTGACTCATGTGCCCGATGTAAACAAGTTAGATCTTCATTCAAACCAAAACGAGTAGTAAGTACAGAACGTCGACTTGAGTTGGTAAACATGGATTTGTGTGGACCTGTGAAAGTCAGAAGCCGTGGTGGATCAAGGTACGTATTCGCCCTAGTTGACGACTACTCAAGGTATGTATGGCCTATCTTTCTATTTACTAAAGATGAAACTTTCAATGAGTTTGTAGTATTAATGAAGCTTGCCCAAAACAAGTATGATAAAAAGTTAGTTTCCATTCGTACGGATCATGACACCGAATTTGATAATCAAGCTTTTATAGAATATTGTAGGGAGAATGGTGTAGGACATAACTTTTCTGCACCACGAACCCCCCAATAAAACGATGTCATTGAGCGTATGAATAGAACACCAGAGGACATGGCTCACACTATGCTTTTGTGTTGTGGCCTTCCTAAGAACTTTTGGGCCGAGGTCATTAGTACTGCATGCTATGTGCACAATAGAGCTATGATTAGACCAATTCTCAAAAAGACTCCCTATGAGCTTTTAAGAGGGAGAAAACCCAATATAGCTCATCTTCGTTGCTTCGATAGTAAATGTTTTGTCCATAATAATGGAAAAAGTAATTTAAGCAAATTTGATCCACGAAGTGACGAAGCTATGTTTGTTGATTATTCTAATCATAGCAAAGCTTATAAAAGTTTTTAACAAAAGAACCTTGTGCATAGAAGAAAGTGTTCATGTTGTATTTGATGAAGATAATGTGCCTGAACAAAGTGAACAGAATGAAGAAGAAGACATGAATATTCCCGATTTTTGCCTTACAAGAGAGGATTTACCAGAACTGGATGAAGAAGTTATTGAAGGAATCAATGATGAACTTGATAAATCCGCAAATGATCTTGAAAAAAGAACTGAGACAATTGTTGATGATACGAATGTCTCTTCTCAAAACTAGGAAAAGGAAACCAAAGTTATAACTGATGATTCTATAACTTGGACCCAGATCAAGATATTGTAACTAAAGTTGTACCAACTTTAGCCATAACCCCGAAGTCAAGCTCAGGGGGAACCAATCTTGACTCTGAATCATTTGAGGAAAGTGAGAGTTCATCAGATGATGATGAGCCAAAGAACTCTAAGAAATGGAAATATAAGAGTTCTCATCCTATGGATAGTATCCTAGGAAGTTTGAATAAAGGAGTTCAAACAAGATGAACATTAAATAAATTTTGTTTATTCTATTATTTTCTGTCCATAGAGCCTACCAACATCAAAGAAGTTGTAGAATCCGACTGGATTGTAGCAATGCAAGAAGAGCTTCAATAGTTCGAACGTAACAAAGTTTGGCATCTAGTGCCACGTCTTAACAATCGAACTGTGATTGGTACTCGATGGGTATTCAGAAATAAATTGGATGACTCAGAAGTTATAGTTCGAAATAAGGCTCGACTAGTCGTTCAAGGGTATAATCAAAAGGAAGGGATTGACTATGACGAGACCTTTGCACCTGTAGCAAGACTTGAAGCTATTTGTCTGCTTATCGCCTTCACAGCTCATAAAGGAATGAAACTGTACCAAATGGACGTTAAGACTGCTCTTCTTAACGGATATTTGGAAGAAGAGTTTTTTGTTGAACAACCTCCCGGATTTTTAAATAGCAAATTTCAAAACCATGTTTTTAAACTCGATAAAGGTTTATATGGTTTGAAACAAGCTCCTAGGGCATGGTACGACAGATTGTCTAAATTTCTATTACAAAATAATTTTAAAAGAGGATCTGTCAACAAAAGCCTATTTCTAAAATCCGAGGGTTCTGATTTACTTGTTGCTCAAATTTATGTAGACGATATTATTTTTGGTTCTACTAACAATAAATTGTGCAAGTACTTTTCAGATTTAATGACCTCAGAGTTTGAAATGAGCATGATGGGAGAATTGAAATTCTTCCTAGGATTGCAAATTCAACAAATTAAGGAAGGTATAAAGACTCACCAACAGAATTATGTCAAGGAGCTAATCAGGAAATTTGGTATGGATAACGCTCATCCAATGGACACACCTATGGTAACTGATAAAAAGTTGACCTTAGACGAAAAATGGTAAGTGTGTCGATGAAACTACATATCATGTTTAGCGTATGTGTCTGCGCTAGATTTCAATCATGTCCTAAAGAGTCACATATGATTGCAGTTAAAGGTCTCTTGTGATATTTAATTGGTACATCTAATCTATACTTATGGTATCCACTTGAGTGTAATTTCGATCTAGTAGGATATTCAGTTGCAGATTATGCAGGATGTTCTTTAGATAAAAAAGTACCTCTGGATTCGCTACGTTTGTTGGAACATGCATATTAACTTGGGGCTCAAAGAAGTAAAATTCAGTTGCGTTATCTACTGCTGAAGCCGAATATATAACTGCAAGACCGGTATGTTCTCAATTACTTTGGTTAAAGCAACAACTATGTGATTATGGTGTTAATGTTGGTTGTATGCATGTATTTTGTGATAATACGAGTGCTAATATAATTTCTAAGAATCCAGCTCAGCATTCTCGTACTAAGCATATAGACATTAGACATTATTTTTTACGCGACCATGTAGAAAAGGGCAACATTAAACTCGAATTTTGTAATACTGAAAATCAATGGGCTGACATTTTAACAAAGGCGTTAGCGAGAAGACGTTTTGAGATTTTGCGGTTGGAAATTGGTTTAATCTGTAGCAATTCAATTCGTCATGTTTATTTTATGAACCTGCGTGACTGGTTAGAGTAAGACGAGATTATATGATTGTGTCCGTGTATTCCATTGCTAGTATATTTGTGTTTAATATTATATATTTTACGTGAGTATCTTGCATATTAAGTATTTTATGAATATTAAATCATGGACCGCATATTTGCCAAAAATCTATCTTATTCACCTTCCTAAATTGACCAAAACTCCTCATGTTGACCGAAATTCCCAACAATATTATCTTACCATATCTTTTATTTACCTAATCATATCCTTAACATATCTCTCCTATATTTACCCTAAATTGTTTTTACTATCCTACCAAAATTCAAAAACAATAGAAAAAAGAAAAAAGAGGGATCTATAGCCGGCACCTACATGTGCCAACCTACTAAACCCAAACCCCAACACTACCCTTCATAATTACCTATCACTATCACCATCAACACACATCACAGCTCCACCTTCCTCCTTCCACACGAAAAAAAAGAAGAACAGAAAATCAACACCATCAACAATGGCTTCCACACGGTCCACTACCAAAAATACCAACACCCCAAACTCCAAAACTCTAACACCATGCATGCCCACTAATCTCTCTCCTATACCTAACCAAAAATCACCCAATTTGACCCAAACCGAGTCAGGCTCGGTGCTTGAAGGTATGAAACGGCGTAGGTTAAATAAGGGGAAGAATAGGGTACAAGATGATGTTAATAAGGACAATGAAAACACGGAAATCTAGGGCACTAACCGTCCTCTGTTTCGTGAGTTTTCACCTCAAGAAACGGCATCCGGGCTTGACAAGCTTCGTTTAACAAAGGAAGAACGAAATTTGGTTAACCGGGTTGCAAAATATGGTATTCATGGTGGCCGTAGTTTCCCAAAGGCGTGGTGTTAAAAATATCAAGCTTTGACATTCTTCAACGATTTCTTGAACTTTCAAGAGTGGGAGCAAGTGTCTCGGTTTTCGGGTCCTATCTATTCGATCGAGGTAATTCAATTTTATGCTTCCGTGTCTTTAAAATCTGGAGTTTTACATGCCGTGGTGAATGGCCGAGAAGTTTCGGTTTCCATTAGCGATTTTTGTACTCTGTTTTTGGTTCCTGATGATGGAATCAAAATTTACCCGAGTACATCTTGGGAAGACTTGTCGGACACGACTAAACTGGATGTTAAGCGTTATTTTGATTATCGGGCTACGTTGTTGAGTTGTTTGTTGGCGGGATGTTTATCCCCAAAATTGTAATTTATGTTAAATGTTTTGTGGAACACGGTGGTTCCGCGTCGGGGTGCATGGGATAAAATTGCTTGTTATGAGATGATGGTGGTTAAGAATTGTCTTGAAGGTAACCATGTCAACCTTCCTTTCCTTGTTTTTTCTCGAATTTCTCAAACTAGCTTTTAGGTGACCGAGGATAAAGTCTATACGACCCTAGACTTACCCTATGGGATGTGGGTGTCTCGGGTTCTTGAGACTAAGGGGGTTGTTGATCCGACTAGCTATGACGTTAATTTGAAAGATGATATGAATGATACTTACTTGAAATTCATGAAAATGGAGGCATTGGGTCCGGAATTGGCTTTTCAATCAAAGGGTGGCTCAATTGATGTTAAACCGAATGTTGTTGATTTTTTGGGTTTTGAATCAAAATTGGATTTGTTTATGGGAAAGGTTATGGAGCGCCTTGGTGCGCAAGACAAGAAAATCGATGCGGTTGTTGACAAGGTGGTCAAAACCGTGGCTATGGAGAGTTCTAGCTCAACCCGTGACCGAGGAGGGTCGGGTGTGAGTGGTGAGTTGAGGGGATGGATGACGGGAGTCGATGGTTGCCTTGCTAAAATTGAGAGGAATGTTGTCAATATTCGACAAGAGTTATTTAGGCAACGGAATCAGATGCAATTCTTGGTTAGCCAAGGAGGTGCTTTGGTGAAGAGTGGTGCGGACATGCGTGATGGAATGCACACCATTTATGATGCAACAGAGGCTCTATCCATGAAGGTTCAGAACTTTGATTCATGCCTCGCCGCCCAAGCTAATCACGTGAAGGAGTGCTTTGATCGCCTTTCCACCCTTGAGTACCGTACCCGATCGATGCATTTTATTTTTGTTGAATGAATGAATGAATTTATTTACGTATTTTTGCAATTGGTTGAAAAATGTAATACCTAGTGTGGCCTTAGTTAATCATGTTTTTCGTAATGATGGAAACATGGTTTGGATGTATTTATGAGATCTCGAATCTCCTTTTATTTCTTTTAATTATGTTTTTGGAATTAGAATGTAAATAGGTTTATTTTGTAATTTTGAAAATGTAATTTAAGAAGACTAAAGATGGAGATCGGATGCTCACTCCCGCTACATGGACCAAGATGAGACAAAGTCAAGCTTCTCGGGTCCATTAGGATGGATTCCAAACTTGTATTTACTGTTCATTTTGGTAGATAGGCCACACTAGGACCGTTGTAATAGTTTACGTATTTTTCGTTCTTTTGTTTTTCATTCACATGTTAAATTATTGCATCATATTCCGCCTAAACCAAACCACCTAAAATGCATGAAAAATCATTCATATAGTTTGAATTTTCATCATAGACATACAGATGTCACTCGTTCATAGGGCCATCACCTTAGTCTAAATCATTCACGAAATGCTAGAAATTTACTATATTAACCCCAATATCATTCGCCAACCCGATTTGCCTTGATTTTTCTCGTCTTACCTTGGTTTTTTCTTAAACTACTTATTCCATTCGGCCCATTTTGGCTTATACTCTATTCGGCCCATTGGCAACTAACACTTTTATTTGTGGTTTGTAGTTTAATTAACATTTAGTACTTGATTTTGCTTGCTATGAATTGTTTAGTATTGTGTATTTTGCATATCTATTTCTTGCCTTGGAGTATGTTATTCTAGTCATTTTATATCCTTGTTCTTGTCTTTTCAATGATGCCAAGAGGGGTAAGATATGATATGATCTGAGTCTTTGCTAAGCTTGCTCCTTGTCAAGACTCGTTATCTCTTAAAGTCATTTAAGTTATAACTTTGGCTAAGTTGTTATGTTCTTGCGATCAACGTTACTATAACTTTGGTAGTATTTTGTTGATGGGGAACCATACTTAGTCACATTCCTAAGAGAAATCATAAGAGACTTGTCATCATCAAAAAAGGGGAATTTGTTGGACCTATTTTATAGTTTTGATAATGACATGTATATACTTGATTATGTGTTTTAATTAATATATCATATGCATGTAATTGTGTGCTTTAGTCTTATCATAGCTAACAACAATTACAGAAAGAAGATCAAAGTTATAGGAGCTTAAGGCATAACTTTGACAAGTTATGTGAGACAAAGTTATAGGAGCTTGATGTATAACTTCAGAAGTTCATATGCAATTTTATAGCTACCTTGGTTATTACTTTAAAGAAATAATTCAATCAAGATGTACTTCAAATAACACAAGACTCAAGATGGAGGGTCTTTGTACTGTGATCAAGATGAAGAGATGATCCGTATACTGAAGATTTTTGTGAAGATTAGATAGTAGTCATTCGGTAACTATTCCACTAGAGTGATTTTAAGTCTGTAAAGTTATGACTCACTTATAACTTTACATACTATAGTTCAAAGTTATAGCTTTAACCTATAACTTTGGATGATAAAAGTTGATGCATAATTTTGGAAATAAATATTTTAAATGTTTTCAAAAAGAGAAAGAGTATTTTATATTTATCAAAAGTTTTAATAGATAATGTATTTGTGAGATTCTATTGGTTAGTAATACAACTTATGGGTTGTCATGCTACCTAGGGTTTCTAATACATTCTATCTCAATTTGTTGTTAACCTAATAAGCCCACCTAGTGGTTGTGCCACCTAGGGTTTCGTGAAACCTAGGGATTGTGCCTCCTAGGGTTGCGTGCTCCTAGGGTTTCGTGAGATAAGGAATTTCGGCCTCTATAGGTTTATTTCCTTGCTTACCTTAACCTAGGTTTTTAATAATATCTTTACAACAATATTATGAGATATTAAAAATAAATATATTTCTAAAAGATAAAGCAAATAATATTTTGAGATATTAAAGATAAATATATTTCTAAAAGATGAAGCAAATAATATTTTGAGATATTAAAGATAAATATCTTTCCTAAAAAGAAAGATAGGGTTTTAGATTTTATATCTCCTATGCTTCTATTATAAATACTCTTTCCATCTCAATCATTCACAACGACTTTTTACACAGATTGAGAGAATTTTACAAAGTGATTTTAAACAAACTTTGAGCAAAATATTTATTATTTTTATTGTTTGTTTTTACGAAAAAAGTCGTGCATCAATTATTATCAATCGCTTGCGTGAAATACGTTATTGGATCGAATCCTTGTGAGTTATATTGTACTTTCTTATTAGCGTAAGATAGTATAGAGTATTTAGCGATACTCACCTTGGATTATAATCATAGTTGATTATACGAGTGGGTTGATAATTTTTGTAATCCGGAGAAAGGTACTAAAGATTATTAATCGAGAATAGTGGATGTAGGTTTCGACTTGTGAAACTGAACCACTTCAAAATCATGTGTGTCTCTCTCCTTTTCGTTATTTCGTTATTTGCTTATTACTCTGATTAATTAATTAGTTGATTTTAAACTATAGAATCAAATAATTAATTACATATCATATAAATCGAAAAAGTGGGGCTAGTTTTTAATACTCAATTCACCCCCCTCTTTCATATTCGATCAATAGAATTTGCAGTTACTCTCCAGATCGAGGAAACCGTTCAAGATATGATCACATGCAAGTACGAGTTGCAAGACACCTTGCATTGAGTGGGAGATTAAACAGGACAATAGAACTGGTGACGCGCACTTGGTTCAGACAACTGGGAGATTGTTGGAGTATGTGTCCTCACGAATAGTGCGATCACTTTATTAAACCTCAATAATAAGAATACATAAGGGATGATAAATACTATAGTCAATTGGTCCACATTTATTGGTAACGATTGGCTTGCTAGAGTTTGACGTTACTGTCGTTTGACGGTGGTGAATAGTTGATCCCTTGAGGTCACACGGATGATAAATATTATAGTCAACTGGATGAGAAATATTATAGTCAAGTGGTCCACATTTATCTTATTGTAATATGATTAAATAAGATTCAATTTAGTAATTAAATCGTTATATTACTAAGATTGATTATTGTTTGCGAAACATTTGAGATAACACATATAATTGGTTAATTATGATTACAATTAGTTGTGGATTATATTAACCAAATATGAGATGACCCATTTTAGATACATGTAATTATAAATTATTACTTCAAATGTTAAGCGTAACTTATTTGTTATAATATTATATTTAAATTAGTTAAATATACATTTATAAGCATAAGTACATGTAACATGCCACGTGTCACACAAATGACAAAAGTTAAAATGGTGTCCATTTTATATAAAGGGGGGCCAGTTTTGCTGGTTGTGATTAGGGTGGTAATTAGTTTGTGGTTTAATGCATAAACACAATAATTACACCCTAATACCTATAAGCATACTCTATAATTTTGGGTAAGAGAAAAATGGAAGCATGCTTCCCCCGTACCCATGCTCCTTGGCCGGCTCCATCAAGTAAATAAGAGGAGAAGTTTTCTCTTCTTATTTACTACTAAAGTAGGCAGTGGGCCTTGCCGTGCCGTCCCGTCGGGCCAGCCATAAAATTTGGCTTGGTCCAGGCACGGTCAATCGGACTAGAGGGTCGTGCCGTGCCGGCCCGACCACCACAAACCACAGCTGCAGCCCGGACTTTGGCCCGGTAAAATCGGGCTCGGGCCGTGCCTGACCCGGGCCGGCCCAATGAATTTATTTCTTTTTTAAAACAAACTTGATTTTTTTAATAAATAACTTATGAATAATGAATAATAAATATTAATAATGCTTTAAATATATAATTTATCAGTTACATAGTTAATAATTATTTAAATTACGAGTCCACCCGTGCGAGACCCGCCGTGCCTACCTCGGGACGTGCCACTCGTGCTCGGGTCGGGCCGTGCCTTGGCACTGGACTTTCACCATTTATTGCGTCGTGGCCCGCCTCCCTGCCCGCCGTGCCGGACCCGAGTCGGCCCGGACTTTGCCCTGGGCTCGTGCCGTGCCTGACCGGACTCGTGTCGGACCCGTGCCGCCCGTCGTGTAGTTGGCCCGTGCTCCAACTCTATTTACTACTTGTAATATTATTCAAGAAAATAAGTTGTTCTCATATTATGCTCACCAAATAAGCTTAAGAAGTTTATGTGTAAACAAGTTCAAAATGTTTTCTAATATCTTGATAATATTACTAAGTGTAGTAATATTTATATTACTTAATTTTTTTAAGGGTTCCACTTAATTTTATCTAGCATAATAATATTAAGTGGAGATTTGGGATAGTCTAGGTGCAACCAATTGGAATATTTCTATACTTGAAACTTAAGTAGATTCATCCCATTATCTTTTAGCTCAAGAACAAGAGTAGGAATGAGTCATATTCTTGCGACCATTTTCGTCCATTGTCAATGTGAGGAAAACGTTTTCTTCTTATCTTTGTTGTTTATGTTTGCATGCAGTAGATCTTGCATTACTAATTAATAAGTTAATTAGTTCATCATTAGAAATGTCTAATAAGGGGGTTAATGAACCTAACACCAAGGTCGGGTAAGACAACCATAGCCATGGCTGATAGAGGTCCCCTAATCTTCCTTGGTCACCTCATAGCAATCGAACACTCCGATGTCATCTCCTACTCCCCTCTACCATGCCGGTTGGGCTAACCGGTTCACACATTCTGTATGTGAGCCATCTCCTGCATATGCCGCAACACCAAGGAATTTGATAGCCTCTCAGTCAACTCACGCACCTGCATCCTAGGATCATGCACAGTCGGGTAGTGCAGGTACTGTTAATAGAGCTGGTGCTGAACTTGCTCCCGGGGAACGAATGGTGGCCCAACTACTACATCCTGTCTCACAACTCGCGGCTCTCAAACATGTCGAGTTGTCCTCCCCCGGCGGTAGGGGTGTTCATGATTAACCGAACCGTAAAAACTGAACCGAATAAACCGATAACCGCATATTTTTTGGTGTGATGAACCAAACCAAATAACTTATCACGTTTCGCTTAATCGAACCGGTTCAATTGAATCAAAACCGTTTCGGTTTCGGTTCACCTTTTCAGTTTTGCGGTTAACCAAACCGAACCGAAATAAGAACACACTTTGAAGATTTGGAGTTGGGCCAGTCCAAAATAACAAAGAACCCTATTTGTTAAGGAAACTCTCATCCAGTCCCTCTTACCCACATACCAATGCCTTCCTCCTTACTCTCTCCTCACCAAATCTTTAATACCTCCATTAAACAACAACCATCCTGCTGCCGCTATCCGTCCTTGCTACCAATGTTTGTCTCTCCTCGCGTTCGCTCTTACCCACATACCAACTAACCCAATCATCGTCGTTCATCCTCCAAATCGTTGTCGTTCAGACTCCTGCCGTCGTTGTTCAGATCGCTTCCTCTTCCTTTCTTTATGGCTTTTCTCCAGCCTTTCCTTATGGCATTAGTTGTTTTCCTAGTTTAAATAATATAAGTTTTTCTTCATTTATTTATTATTTTTTTTATTTTTCTTCAAATTAAGGGCCTTCTAATTTTTGTGATATTTAGCCATAATGTGTTTCTTTCCATTTTGATATGGCCTTTCATCCTTTTCACCGTACCACATTCATTTGTTTCAATTTTGTTGATTGATAAGGGAGTATACTTCAAATAATAAACCGGGAAAGTTTGTAAATTTTTCTATTGTTGTTTCAGTTTTACCGGTTTACCAGTTCACCGAACCGATAAAAACCGCTTTAAAACGGTTCAGTTACGGTTTGGTTTTGTGGTGAACCGGTTGACCGGTTGACCGGTCAATTTAACCGGTTAGTTTAACCAAACCGGTTTTGAACACCCCTACCCGGCGGCTGGATAACACTGGTTCCGATAACTCCTTTAAAAGGTGCTCATAGATAAGGTAAGTTCGAGCGAGAGGCACCGGTTCAACGCTATCCTCGTTTGGCTATGATAGATGCTCGTTAAAGGGGAGGTCATCCCCAGTAGGCATCCTCATCCATTTACTTCCCCTCACCCCCCAGGCTAAGGTCCCATCATCTAGTTCCCTAAGCCACTTAATGTGAATAAGGTTGTCTCGGTTAATGTTGGGAACTCCCTGAAACAAGGCAGAAAGGTCTGATGGGGGCGAAAACTGAACAAGTCTCTAATCAAGTCGGGTACTGGGGCTCCACAACTAAGGTGATAGTATTTCAGCTGAGACATCTGGGCTAGGCCGGCACACACTATAGCCGGAGCGCTATAGTAAAATCTATTCTCGTTCCTCGGGTTAAGGTAGGCAATCAACAACAATACCTTATTCGAATTCAACTTACTCACATCGTTCCGGCCATACAACAAACAAGTCATCATCCTCAAAAACAACTTAAGGGACGATTGTTGCACATCATTAATGTAACACTCGGAAATGTACCCTATTTTTCTAATAGAAATATTTTACGAAATCTTTTCAGCAAATTTAAGTTTTAATTTAGAATTTAAAGTTTCGAGTCGAATTTAGAATTTCCGAGTTCGTATTTGGAATTTCCGCGAGATTCCATGAGAATCCCGTCTTAAGGCGAGTTTGACTTTTCTTGACTTTTAAGTCGTCTTTGACTTTTCTTGACTTTTAAGTCGTCTTTGACATTTCTTGACTTTTAAGTCGTCTTTGACTTTTCTTGAATTTTAAGCCGTCTTTGACTTTTCTTGACTTTTGAGTCGTCTTCGACTTTTCTTGACTCTTAAGTCGACTTTGACTTTCGTTGACTTTTCCGACTCACCCTTCACTTATACTCCCTCCTAACCCTAACCTAATTCATTCTAACACAAACACAACACAATTTCTTCTTCCTTAAGCAACCAAAACCTTGCCTCCCTCTTTGATCCAATCTTTGGATGATCGTAGCTCCCTCGTTTCTTGTCGGAATTCACGTAAGTTCGTCTTAATCTTCCCCTCTTAGCTTCCTCTATCCGTATTGGTAATAAAATTACCGTCTTTCTCGCTTTTTAAATTATCCGTCTTTCTCAAGGTGAAATATATTCATCTTTTATTACCTAATTGTAGGTGGTGACTACTAGGAAGGCTTAGTAATCGATTAAAAACGCGTAAAGGTAACGGTGAAGGGTTACTCGATATCATTTACGTGTTTTACATGCTTTATATGCTAGGATTCGTATTTAGAATACGATAAGTAAGTTAGGAATTATGTTATGGATAATGATTGTTGTTGTTTGATGATTGTTGATGATGAATATTGATTAATGATAGTTATTAGAGAGGAGTTATGAGAATTGGAAATGATAGGATTGAATTTTGTTGAAGGCTCTCGGGTGAAATTGGTAACAGAGTGTTTCACGGTCGTGAGATGTCATTTCACGGTCGTGAAACTCATTTCACGATCGTGAAATACAAGTCACGGTCGTGACTTGTGCAGTTTCACTGCACTGACCTTTTTTGGTAGAATGATCATATCTCCTTCGTTACTTGCTTGTTTTGGGCTTGTGACCATTCATTGGAACCGTAAGAGGATAAGCTATCACCTCAACTTAGAATTTGTGTATTTACATATCTAGAACTCTAGTTATGATAGTTTGAAGTGAACCCTTGTTTTAGTTAGTTTCCAAACTTGTTGTTTTGGAGAGGTATCTATGTTTCCTATTTATTATGCTTCTTAAACTTGGTCTAATGCTTATGTATCATGTATTGATTCATGTTTATCATAGTTACATTTATATAATGCCATGTTCACATGTTTTGTGACGGTTTTTGGTATATCCCTCTTCTGAGTCGGTTTTACATATGTTATGATTTGAGCACTAATGATTTTGTGCTATGAACTCTCATTTCCCGGCTACACCTTATATTCGTTAGACTGGAATGTCGGAGCGATGAGGTGTATCCTTGATGCTTGTATGCATGGTTTAGTGGGGATATGACGACGTTGTTAGGAGGTGAACGCAATGCGTTGATCGACCCGGCCGTCAAATGTTGTATACTTGCGAGGTGGTGTTATTGCATGTAGCGTACTCGCTTGACTTTTGACTATAGATCTCTTTACGCCTCTTTCATGAAGGGTGACCGAATTGGGGTTATTCGGCCCGTATATGGATTGGACAGAGTCTTGGATGTGGACGTCTTACCACATTGTAGAATCGGAACACGGTCTTATTCCGAGAGTCTGGCCAGGTTTGGACTAGGACCGTATTATTATCGTCGTCCTACCGAGAGGATTAGAGTCTTGTGTGTACGAAACGTCTTATCGTACATGATTCCGGGAAACGTCTTATCCCGTGAATTTGTTTGTCTGGGTCATGAGTATACGAAACGTCTTATCGTATACGGTTAAGGGAAACGTCTTATCCTGTGGACTTCCATTGGCTTGTCTTGCTATTGTACACGATGCTAGTGCGTTTCATTTACCGTGAGAGATGTCGTCATTGTGTCGGCGTGTTTGGATGGATGATTACATGAATGATTATATGATTGAACCATTGAATGACTTGGCATGGTTTGTTTGTCGAGTCTCAATATTATCAAACTTATACCGCTAACGGTGAGATGTAAGCCCTAGTGAGCGTATTCGGTTGCCTAAGAGTGTCTTCCCCGAGTCTTTGAATATCATGATGGATTCGGATTGGTGCCTCTTATGTTCTTATCATTATCTATAGAATTGCCTATCTTTTCTTATTGAAACTCACATGTATATCTATATATGCATGCTCTACTTTTGTATTTCCTTATATGTACGTTAAAGGTGATATGGCTGGGAGAACCCGGAGTTACTCCCCACTGATTGTGGCTTTCATGTTTTTCATGAATGAACAGGTTGCTTGCATGGATGGCTTTTTGCTTATGCTATTTTGGGTTCGGGTGTGAGCTAGCGGGCGTTGTCCCTGGATGAAACACCTCTAGACGTTGTTTAGCTAGTTGCTAATTACTTTGTCTTTTGTTAACACTTTGAGAGACTACGTCTCTTGTGGTATTTTTATTTAGTTTGTAATATTTTGACACTCCTCGTATTTTTCTATCTTGCATGTATAAAGGTTTTTAAAATACCGTATTTTCCGCTATATAATTCACATGCTTGTATGTTTTATATTTCCGCATTCGCGAGGGTTGTCACAATTAATCATTAATGCACTAATATTAGGCGTAGGCCGCCCAGTAAACAAAGGAAAATAGGTGGTAGTCCCCAAATCCGATCATATCACCTCCACACTCTCCTCGTTAGTCTTTTCTAAGTCCAGGTTCTCTACCACCTCATCTAGGGTCATGTCAAAATTGCTATTCATAAATCAAAAGCTAATATTCTCGCCCCTCACGTCGTATAGATACTAACTCAAAAACTCTAGGGTCAAAAAGTCATAAGACTTCTTTCGAAGTTGGTACAAACCACACATCCCAAGTGTCCGTAAAATATGATGTATGCCCTCATTTATACCCAAGTCAATTAAAACACTATGACCCATATTCCTAGTCGTCTTCAATGGGGGTATCCATCAAATCGAGGAAAGCCTTACGCTGAGCGAAGCTACCAAACTCCACATCGGGTTATTGAGTCACTCTAGAAATGATAACCTGTTGGCTAAATTCGCCCTGCTCTATAGGTGCGGTGGCGCGAGTCGTCTTGTTAGTTGCTCCTCCAGCTCTCGACATTTGCAAACGTAGTTCCACTACTTTTTTGGGTTTATAACATGAAAAAGTTTGGCAAAATTCAGATTTTCGCCTTAGCAGGCTAAAGTTGCGACGATCTTTTATCACCAAGTTGAAAAGAGATAGTTCTAAAAGATGATGTAGTGGTTAAAATCGAGGATTCTAGTTCTTGAAACAAATTTTTGATACTAAAACTTTTCGAATTTTGTAAAACCTAATTTTTTAGTAAGTAAATCAACGATTTTGCGGTAGAATCCCTAGCATCTTATGAACTAGACTAAAGTTTGCAAATAATTCGAAACACTCATCAAACAAGATGGAGTAGACGATTATTAATAAAGAACCTTAAACTTTTCAGATTTATTGATAGATTGGATACTCAAACCTTGTACAATTAGAAGGAAAGAGAAATTTTACCTTGAATGAATGGAAAGAGTGGAGTACAAATGGGCATGCAACAATTGAACAGTAGTTCAACACAAATCCTAGTAATTTTGAAGGAGAAAGAGTTTGAGAGGGAGTTTTTATAAAATAGATTGGAAAGTGACGGAATGAGAGATGAAGTTTATACATATAGAGTTTCTCCGATTTAAAACGCGAAACTGGGTTTATTTGGGGCATTCGGTCGAGTGTCGATTGCACTCGATCAAGTGTCTCTGGCGCTCGGTCGAGTGTCTGAGTCTTATTATAAATTCAAATCAGACACTCGGTCCAGTATCCTTATCACTCGGTCGAGTACGTCACGACCTCGGTAGAGTACCCTCGACGTAAACCCCAAAATTTTACACATACGGTTTTGTGATTGTCCCTGCAATCACAGAAATATTGTTCGGAGCCTGGAACTAACTTCCGGAACTCGTCACGATTAATTATATTACTAAGGATAACATCACATATAGTCTAGTCACAGATATATATGATATGGTATGATATGATAACATCACATATAGCCTGGAACACAAGATATATATGATATGGTACGCACGGATAACATCACATACACTCTAGTTCATATAGTCTAGTCACATTGTTGCACATCAGGCGCATAAGGCGGACATCCTAGTTACTCCGGAATTTTAGTCGATACATTTAAGTTATAACCACGCCAAATACTACTAACAATGTCTCTTTATACTAGGGTTTTCATCGATTCTGTGTCACTTCCACAAATCAATTACAAGCATCTGATAACTATAATTTCATCATGCAAGATACATTACCGGGATTCACTAACTTTGTCACACCCCCACTTACCAAGGAGCCTTAGCAAGACCTTCCCCAGTAAATAAAGGCGTTACCCTCTCGGTTAATCGAGGTAGTACATATCAAATAGACAGTAAAGAAACATACATTGTTAAGTATTATTAGTCTTTATTACAATAAATAATCCAATCCAGCGTAAAATATAGACTCGTCTCAAAACTCTAGGACTCAGTGGAAGAAACCGTGGCCATCGACTCGTCACATCCCCAGCTATCCCAGCTATCCACGCACATAAACCTGCTAAACAACCTGGTCACCATCCCCCAATGGATCATCACAGTTATAAAAACAAAGGAGGGATCAGTACCCACATATCTCAATCAACGCATAAACAAACAATAAAAATCATCTTGAGAGAACCAAGTGACAGTAGCCAGTATCATCTCCAAAGTCTAATAACCGAGGTCCCGCCGAAGCGGTCACCCTTGCTAGCGTCAGACTGCAAATCTGAACGTCGTTCCACCTACGATGCCAGACCGCAACACTGGACATCAACAACCCCTCTTACCGCAACGAGAGTTCCCTGAACATTAATGTGCACATGCCTCGTGGCGGGAGAGCCACGAGAGGCGAAAGCGTGGTGTTGTACCCTCTCCCGGTGGACCGCCAATATGTAACAAGTAACCAATCACAATCACGAGTACGTCATCATCATCAACCATCATGATCATCATCATATTAACCAACAACAACAACAACAACAACATCAATCAATATACAAAGGTACTTAGTAGGGAAACGCTGTGGGAATATATCCGTATACATCCCTTTAATCTTACAGGATTATAATGAAATTACGATTTATATGATTAACGGGTCATAAACGAAATTGCATAATAAACAAAGGGATTAGGAATAACCTTTAGTCCTCGTAAATTCGGCCTAAGAACAGATATCAAAGCAATAAAAAATTTTTTTAATATGAACATCTAAAACAATTTATACCGAAAATTAAAAAAAATACCTGCTGCTAACAGCAATAAAAAAACAGAAGAATTTTTTTATTTTTTTTATTTTGTACAGTAGCAGCACCAAAAATTGGAACGGTTTTATGACGATTATGCTTATATTAACTAGATCGGTGCAAACAAAACAATGCCTAATCGTTATTAAACATTGATACAAATAGATGATTCAAATTAACCTTTTAATATGAACATCTAAAACAATTTATATCGAAAATATATAGCACAAAAATTGATGTTCATTAACATCCAATACAATTCCATTTACATTCTAATTTAATCCTTATCAAATTAAAATATCAACAAATTCATATATTATCATCTTTAACAGATTAAAACAATAATATGAATGAATCTATAATGGAACCCAAAAAAAATTCATCACGGCAAAAATAAAAAACCCGTGAGTTTGATTTTTAAAAAATTTTCGAATTTTTTTTTCTTTCAATAATCATACAATTTAATATTTATGAAAATCACATAAAATAATTTCATAGCCCTAAGGCTCTAATACCACTTGTGGGAATATATCCGTATACATCCCCTTAATCTTACAGGATTATAATGAAATTACGATTTATATGATTAACGGGTCATAAACGAAATTGCATAATAAACAAAGGGATTAGGAATAACCTTTAGTCCTCGTAAATTCGGCCTAAGAACATATATCAAAGCAGATATCCTCCTAATCGTCTCACCCAAGACTGATCGAGATATGCCCTTGTAATTGCTAGAAAAATTAGAGAGAAAAAAGTCTGTATCTTTTCTTTTGAGATGTGAAATTGATGATGAATAATTATAGAGTTGGAATGAGTAAAAACTCTTCCATATACTCCCTATCACACATGACAAATTGGAGAAAAATAAGGGATTATTTTTCTCTTATTTTGTTACTCATTTGACCGAAAAATCAAGGAGTAATCTAGACTCTTTTTCGGTTAAATTCGCTTCCATTTAATATAATGTTATACATATTATATTTGTCTAATATTTTGTCATACATTAATAAGGTCCATTACAACATTTTGCAGTGGATATATTAATATAACAATTATTATGACAATCGTATAATATATACTTCAATTTATAAATATCGGTATATTTATAATCCTGTTAATTAAATATAACGGTTTATGTTTAATTACGAATTAACATTTTAATTCGTTTAAGCTCACATTATATACTACAATTAAATATAACATTTTATATTTAATTACGAATTAGGTTTAATTCGTCTTAGCTAACATTATTTAATCAGTATTAAATAATTATATCATCATCACATTGACTAACTTTTTAGTCAAAAACACTGACTAACCTTTTAGTCATTTAATAAGGCATCAATATGATTATTTTTCTCAAATAATCACATCTCACAATCACATCCTTTAGGTGTGACTTTTAGGGACCAGTTGATTACCGCCATCTGCATGACAATAACGTCAAACTTATCTAGCAAGCCAATCGTTATTGATAAACGTTAATCAACTGATTACAATACAAAGTATACCCTGTGAACCTATAGAAATTTATTTATGTTATTGCACTGACTGTGGAGGACACTGGCTCCAACAAACGCTACCTGTAGCGATCCCACGAGCAGTCATCATCCATCACACATGTAAGCATACTAGACCACCAATCCGAACCTACAAGTAATAGTACGATTTCTATCACAATTACAGTTACTGACATCAATAATAACTATGGGGGTCACCACTTATGTGATAAGAGCATTCGTTCCCCTAGCCCCGCCGGATCCTACTGTAAGTTTCTTAAACTCAATATTAGACATTTCTAATATTATATATACAATTAGTTTACTCTTAAACTATGAGGAACTTATGCATGCATAACTAAAATACAAAGAAGGAAGAATAAATTGTTCCTTACATTGATTTGAACGGATTTTGGGCACAAAATAGGACTCCTTCCTACTTTGTTCTTGAGCTTAAAATATGAGAGATGAACTTTTTGTTCTTAGTATAAGACTTCTCCAATTAGTTGCAGCAAGACAATACCCAAAAATCTCAAATATTACTACACTAGTATAATTTGTGAGATGCCCGTAATATATTACTAATATGTCTATTACTCCTCTTAGTAATATTATTAGTAGTATTAGTACACAAGTGAAATTTCTCAAATTTCTTTTAGTGTGAGAAGGGGTTTTAGTGAGATAAGTATGTAATTTGCATGTATGAGAGGTATATACAAAAAAATAAGAGGAACAAGTCCTCTTATGCATGCTAGAAGACCGGCCACATGCATGTGGGGAAGGGTGAGCATGACACTCTTTTGTCTTTACAATGTAGTAGCTTATAGTCTAGGTTTAATTATTGTGTCTAATTCTTAATTAGAGCGACTAATAATACCTAAATCTCTACCCTAACCCCTCTAAAACCGGTGCACCCATATAACATGGGTGTCCATTTTATTTTTGCATTTTGTCATTTGTCACATATGTGACATGTGGCATGTAATTTAGCTTATCAATGTACATTTAACCAATTTAAATGCAATTTAATAACAAATAAATTAGACTTAACATTTTAAGTCACGTTTTATAATTACATGTAAATAAAATGGGTCATCTCATATTTGGTTAATATAATCTACAACAATTTATAATTATAATCGACCAATTTTGCTTATCTCAAATGTTTTATAAACATAATGCATTCTTAGTAATATAACGATTAAATTACTAAAATGAATCTTATTTAATCATATTACAATAAGATATTATTCTCACTAATATAAACTTAGTTCAATTTAAGGGATTAATTAATTTGTATCGTCGCTATACAATTAATTAATGTACATGATTAGGGGATTGTCCTTTAGGTGTGAACTCAAGGGATCAACTGATCACCACCGTCATACGACAGTAACGTCAAACTCAACTGAGCCAATCGTTACCGATTTATGTTGACCAGTTGACTATAATATTCATCATCCCTTTGTATTCTTATTATTAAGATTTAATTATGTGATCGCACTATTGTTGATTGTAACACCCGCAAATGTACCCTATTTTTATAGTAAAAATATTTTACGGATACTTTTCAGTGAAATTTAGTTTTAGTTTAGAATTAAATTTTCCGTGTCGAATTTAGAATTTCCGAGTCCGTATTTGGATTTTACGCGAGATTTCAAGTGAATCACGTCTTAAGACGTCTTTGACTTTTCTTGACTTTTTTCCACTTACTCCTTCCTTACTCCCTCATAACCTAATTCACTCACACAACTCAAACCTTCTTCCTCACAAAGAAAACCCCAAAAACCTAGCTTCCATTTTTGATCCGTCTTAGAATCGTCATAACTCCTTCATTTCTCGCTCAAATTTACGTATGTTCGTCTTATTCCTTCCCTCTCATCTTCCTCTATCCGTATTGGTAATAAAATTACCGTCTTTTTCGCTTTTCAATTTATCCGTCTTTCTCAAAGGTGAATTATATTCATCTTTTGTCGTCTTTGTTTAGGTGGAGACTTTCTAGACCCCGACAAAGATTACTATCTAGTGGAGGAAGGCTTAGAAATCGTTTAAAGACGCATAAAGGTAACGGTGAAGGGTTACTCGATATCATTACGTGTTTTAATGTGTTTTCTATGTTAGTAATCGTATTTAGATACGATTAGAAAGCTTAGGATTCATGTTATTGATGATGATTGTTGTTAGTTGATGATTGTTGATGATGATACTTGTTGTTTGTTGAGAATTGATATGAGAATTGATATGAGAAGTGATGATTTATGATAATAGTTGATGATGGTTGGGTTTAGAACAAATTGGAGTTGTCTTGACCCAAGTCATGGTCGTGAGACTCAAGTCGCGAGCGTGAAATAGTTTCTGATAATTTACCCTTGCGTAACAGAGGGTTTCACGGGCGTGAAATACAAGTCACGGTCGTGACTTGTGCAGTTTCACTGCACTGACCCCTTTTCGTAAAATAATCATATCTCCTTCGTTACTTGCTTGTTTTGGGCTTGTGACCTATCGTTGGAACCGTAAGAGGATAAGCTATCACCTCAACTTAGAATTTCTGTATTTTCAGGTCTATAACTATAGTTTATGACAGTTTGAACGGGAACCCTTGTTTTAGTTAATTTCCAAACTTGTTGTTTTGGAGAGGTATCTATGTTTCTTATTTATTATGCTTCTTAAACTTGGTCTAATGCTTATGTATCATGTATTGATTCATGGTTATCATATTTACATTTATATAATGCCATATTCTCATGTTTTGTGATGGTTTTTGATATGTCCCACTTTGAGTCGGTTTTTACAAATGATACGGTTCGAGCACTATTTTGTCTTGTGCTTTGTACTCTCATTCCCTTGGCTACCTTCCCGTTAGTAAGGCTGGAATGTCGGAACGGAGAGGTATCCTACTGCTTAAATGCATGTGTTAGTGGGCATACGACGACGTTGTTGGGAGTTGAACGCTATGCGTTGATCGACCCATCCGTCAAATATTGTGTACTTGCGAGGTGGTATTTGCATGTAGCGTACCGCTTGTTATGAGGCTTGTGCTCTTTTCCGCCTCTTTCGTGAATTGTTCTACCGAATTTGGGGTACTCGGCGTCTATGATTGACCGAGTCTTGGATGCGAAATGTTATCGCATGTCGAATCGGAAATTGTGATTCCGAGAATCTGGCCAGGTTTAGACTAGGACCGTATTATTATCGTCGTGCTACCAGGAGGAAATTAGTCTACATATAAGAAATGTCATCGTGTATGCGTTCAGGGAAATGTGATCTCGTGGATGCCTTTTAATCATACTTGCCATGTACACGGTGCTTGTGCGTTTCATTTACCGTGAGAGATGTCGTCTTTTAATCATGCGTGTATTTTACATAGACTTTTTTGTCCATTTATGCACGCATTTCTATGTTATTTGGGTGATATTATATCATCATATGCCCTTATTTGGCTACTTTGTACTTTCATTATTATTTTGTAGGTACAAGCTGCGTAGTAGCGAAAACCGAGCCAAAACAGTCCAATTTGCATGCATTTAGGAGAATGGAAGGAATGGGACGGAAGCTCTTGCATGGGAAAGCGTGAAACCGCTCGTAATCAAGTCCAAAGCGATGTCCAACACTGCACGATAGACCAAAAGACCTCGATCGATTATATATTTGGTCGATCGAGGAGAGCTGAAGAGAAAAGTTGCTCGATCGTGCTGTCCTGTGCTCGATCGAGTGGTTGCTGCTGAAAAGTTGCTCGATCGAGTAGAATTGTTACTCGATCGAGTGATTTCCTCTAATAAAGGCCTCGATCAAGTGGCTATTTCCCTCGATCGAATAGATCCTATCACGGGCTTTAAGTCCATTAGGTTAATTAGGTTTAGAGTCGTGGTATACACTATATATGACTCTTATTTACGTCATTAGAGGGAGAGCAACTATTATTCAGTTTTAATCATTCAGTAATTAGCAGACATTAATCTTCCATTAATTCTGAACTTTTAATCTTTAGTATACATTCGGGTTATTCTTCGTGGATTGTTCTTTACGCCGGATTTGCTTAGATTGTAAACTACTTTCTCTCTTTTATTCTTACTTTCGTTTTAATCCTTACTACTGTTTTACTCGTCTTGATTAGTGTGTGTTATTGTTTATGCTTATTAACTACGATTTTATTATGTCTATCGTCATATGTTCAATCGTTTTTGTTAGCATAGTTAATAGCATGAGTAGCTAATTCTTTTGTATGTTGGGATGAGGGAAACTGTAGTAGAGGCATGTTAGGATAGATTATTTTAGTTAGTCTTGATTATGAGAATCGATCTTTGCAATCTAATTGAGGTTTAGTCGAATGAGTATACGCAGGAGACTAGGCTAGGTAGTTAACCCCGACCTGGATCGAGAGATTGGAAGGGAAGGCTTGCTTAGAATTGATAGGTGACTCCTAAGAGGACGAGAGTTAATTAGGAAAATCCCTAGGGCGGTTTGAGACCGAGAGGAGAAAGCCATTGCTCTTCTCATAAATAAGATTGACTGACTTAGTTGACCCGTAGATGCCGATACTGCAGTAGACCGAATCCTAACATATTCTTCTCTTATCTGATTTATTTCATTTTTATTTTTTCCTTTAGTTCTCTTTCCTTTAATCTTATTTAGTTTAGATAAAACCTTTTCAAAACCCCCCAGTTTGTTACTTGCAGATTTAGATTACAGTTAATTAGTTTCCTCCCTGTGGAGATCGACCCTACTTTCGCTATCTTCTTAGTTAGTAGACTTAGGTTTTATTTTTGGTGTATAACGACCACATCAAATTTTGGCGCCGTTGCCGGGGAGGCAATTTAATTTTCTGTTATTTATTTTTGTCTCATCTTAAGGAATTTCTAATTCCTTAAGACTGTTCTTATCTTTCTCTTTATAGTTGTGTATGAGCAGGTCCCAAAGGCTCGAATTAGTGGAAGCTGATCCAGAGCCTGAAAGAACCTTCCTGCGCAGGAAAAGAGGGTTAGATAAGACTATTCAGGAGGAAGACTTGAGTACTTCTGAATCCGTCTTTGACAGTTCCATTTTCGAGGAAGATTTAACTGTTGAGACTACCATTCCAGCAAAGATGCCTAATATTGCTAGCCATTCTGAGCCTACAGCTGCATGTATACCTCAAGGATTCAAACTTACAACGGACGAAGATGGAACTACTTTCGATCTTCGTCCGTCTTATATCAAACTTGTCCAGCAGGACAAGTATAGGGGTGTAGCTGGGGAGGATCCGAGGAGGCATATGGAGACCTTTGCTGACTACTGTTCTTCTATTCCGGTTTCCAAAGGGGTGACAGCTGACAAGATCAAGGAATTCTTGTTTCCTTTTTCCCTTACTGATAACGCCAAAGACTGGTTGAAGAACTTGAATCGAGAAGAGTTGGGTATTATCGACTGGACCACACTCGCACTGGCCTTCTACAAGAAGTACTTCCCGCCGCAGAGGACGAATGCTTTGAGGGGTCAGATTACTAATTTCAAGCAAACGGCTCATGAAAATCTCTATGAGTCCTGGGATCGATTCAAGACGCTAGTGAGGTCTGTTCCTCACCACGGGTTCGAACAGTGGTTTTTGTGTAACCAGTTCTACAACGGATTATATGATGATCATCAAGCCATTCTAGATGCCGCGTCAAACGGGAGGTTCCAGAAGGAAATAGATGATGATAAGGGTTGGAAACTGATAGAGGAGATGGCAACCCATTGTGCTGAGTATGGTAATCCGCGGAGTGGTACACGGACGGTAGCCAGTATTGATTCTGAAGGTCTGGATGCAAAATTCGATAAACTAAATGCCACACTTGACAAATGGGAGAAGCAAGCTGCAGATAACCAGCAGACGGTTCATTTGCTGCAGCGGGATGATGTGATTACTTGCGAGAGGTGTGGCGACACTGGTCACACGGCTATAGACTGTCTTGCTGAAAAGGAACAAGTTTTTTCCTTTCAACAATACCGTCAAGGAGGTGGGTACTACAATCAAGGGACTATCCATCCCAATTTGAGATGGACAAGCCAGAACGTCTTAAATCCTACACCTCCACCACCACAGCCGACGTATCCACCGCCGCACAAGCAAAGATTTCAGAAAATCCAGTCTTCACAGCAAGCTAGTTCCTCATCTGGAAGAATTTCAGAAGTCGGGGAGTTGAAGTCTATGATCCAAGCTTTAGCTATCCAAATGAGCAAATCTGATCAAGCAACAAATGCTACTATCAAGCTTTTGGAGTCGCAGATTGCTCAATTGGCAGGAGGTAGATCGACTAGGCAGCCTGGGCAGTTACCGTCTCAAACTGATAAGAACAAGGAGACGCTGAACATGATTACTCTGAGAAGCGGTCTCGCTTATGACAGCCCTGGTACAGTTGCTGATATTTCTGATGCGCGTCCCAAAGTTGCTAAGGCTGTAGCTGATAATGTATTCGATCGAGATGATACTGTTAGTCGATCGAATGAATTGAAGGACAAGTTACTCGATCGAGAGGTTGTTGACGGTCGATCGAGTGATCCAGATGAACAAGTGGTCGATCGAGAGAACCAAACTGCTCGATCAAATAAATTGACTGAGGAAGCTCCTCGATCGAGCAGTTTAAGCCCTGATACTCTTCGATCGAGTGATATTGATACTCGATCGACGGGTTTTCATGAGCGCGAAGCTCGTTCGAAAGGGTTAAGCAAGCGGATGATCAACAATGCAATTGTCAAGGATATGCAACGTGGTAATCCTGACATTCCAGTTCCGTTTCCTGGTCGATTGAAGAAGGCTAAGGTCGAGAAGGAATTTGCTCGGTTCGCTGATATTGTACGCGATCTCAAGGTGAACGTTCCTTTTGCAGACCTCTTATTAAAGGTACCCTCTTACCTAAAATTTATGCGTGAAATTCTTTTGCGTAAGAGGTCGGTTGATACTATAGAGACTCTAGCATTGACTGAGGAATGCTCTGCGTTCCTCCTGAATAAATGCCCCCCTAAGCTGTCTGACCCAAGTAGTTTTTCTATACCGTGTCACATAGGCACCTATCTCATAGACAACGCGTTATGTGACCTAGGAGCTACTGTTAGCGTCTTACCTTTGTCTTTGGCCAAACGGTTAGGCTTTACCAAGCTTCAGTGTACAAACATGACAGTGCAGATGGCAGATAGGACCTTGTCTCGACCCTTAGGAATCATAGAGGATGTTCCTGTGCAAATAGGAAAATTCTTTATCCCGGTCGATTTCATAGTTTTGGATATACCTGAAGATTCTCACACTCCCATCATTTTGGGAAGACCGTTCTTGCATACTGCGCAAGCGGTTATTGATGTTGGATTAAAGACTCTGACTTTTCAAATAGGTGGGGAGAATTTAGTATTCACACAGTCTCATGTTAATAAGGGTCATATGCTTGTGTCACCATGCTACGCACTTCCCTTATCCGATATCACACCTGATTTATTCACGCATGACAAAGCTTCGGTTCCTATCGAACCTATAGCTCCTATCTGTGATATCCCCATTGCTACCGTAACACCTCCGCCCCAGCTTTGGAGCAAATTGGAGGAACATGCTATTGTGTGTTGCATTACAGGTAGTAAATCAGTAGCATTGGAGCTGGAAAAGGGAAAGCCCGGTTCGCGTGACGACGTCAAGAAGAAGAAGTTCAAGAAGGACAAAGGAGCTCGCATGTACGCAAGTGATTCCGAAGTGGAGCTAGACTCCAAGAAACCAACGTACGTGTGGAGGAAGAAGACGGAACTTACCGCAGCTGAGGGTACTTCCGCAAGTCAAAGGCCAAACGGTGGCCTTCTCATGAAACTATTTAGTTGGTAGCCAGGTTTGCAACCCCGTGCAACTTGTAAAAACAATCTATCGCGTTTTCAATTAGACAATTAGACTACTACGTGATAATCCGTAGTTTAGATAGACAAATCATTTTTCCTGCTAGACAATTGTTGGTATTTTTTTGGTATCGGTTGGCATCGGTTTTGCAGGAGAAGAAGCGGAAAACAATTGCTCAAAACCGAAAGCTGTGCATTTGCGAAAGTGCTCGATCGAGTACAATTTCTACTCGATCGAGCGGTAATGCCTGGACAAGTTGCTCGATCGAGTGGAATTTTTACTCGATCGACCCCCAGTTTGATGCTGGTTTGGGGAAGCCTTTGTTTTGTGAGTTGTTTTTGTTCCTTTTGTTTTTCCATTCCTTACATATATTTCATTCCCTTAGGAACATGTATTAGGTTGTTTTTTCCCTTTCTCTTATATGCTCTTGTGCTATAGCCAATGAGGACATTGTCTGTTTTGGTTTGGGGAAGTGTTTTACATCCTTTTGCGTGTGCATTTGCATTTGTATTGCATTCACGTTTACAATTCATGTTAATTAGAAATTTTTTGAAAAAATCAAAAATATCACGTTTATTTTTGCATATAGTTGAGTCGGATTGGAGCCTTGTTCATGATGAAATCGCACTACAAGTCTATTTTATGCTATTCTTTGCACCTTTCTTGACTTTCTTAGTAAAATCGAAATAGTAAACTACTGAATTTTGTCTTGGAATTTAAATTTGATTATTAGACTTGACTTAACTTTTTGGCAAACTACTTATATATTCTGAGATTTTAGAGCCTATAACTGGTGACATCCATGACCAGTTCATCTAGGAATGAGAGTAGTTACTCCCCACATCTCGTGTCATTTGCTTGTATATGATTTTTTATTTCTTATTGCCTGCACGCATCGGGTTTGTGGTCGATATTACGTGTTTTGAGAATATTTGCATCTCCCTTTTCCTCATTTTACCCCATTAACTCCACATCAAGCCATATCTGCCTGTTGCCCTTAACTACATCCTAAACTAAGCCTACCTTTGCCGAGCTAGTTTAGTAGTCGAGGTATATTCTACCGTTGTGTCAGTTTTTGGCTCGTTTCATTGATTAGAGTGGGTATTTACGAGAAGAAGAAGAGAAGTGTTGATTAGTGTCTCGATCGAGTACTTTGTTTAGCTCGATCGAGCAGAGTTTGTGTTTTGTGCCACGATCGAGTGATTCATGCAGCTCGATCGAGAGGTTTTCCTCAGTCAGCCAAGAAAAAGAAAAAAAAAGAAAGAAAAAAATGAAAAAAATATGAAAAATAATTGGCTGAAGTTTTGTTGTTTACACCTCCTATGCGTATCATTATCTTGTCGAGGTGTTATATGGGATTTGTGTTGTTTATGCCTATATTGGTTTAGGCATTGAGCTTAATTTTGATAAATTGGAAGAATAGAACGAGTTATATTGCGGTTTTGTTAGGAACTAGCTTGGCTATTTACCCTCACATTTCCATTAATTGTTATACCCCTTCTTACCAATTAGCCTCACATATCCATATTTTTGCAAATGTTCGGCACGTGATAGTCTTTGAACGGTGGTTATGCGTGTGTACGGTGCTTGAATCATCTTTCATATTAATTAGCAATGCATGTTGTGTCGGTCGTAGTCTAGGTGAGTGACTATATTTTCTTCTCTCTTTCTTATACATATTTACTTACCATTTGCTTGTTGAGAGAAGAGTGACCCGTGAGAGTCCGAATTTGGTTGAGTCTTGCAAGGTCGAAAGTCTAATTTATTTCCAAGATTGTATAAATTCGTTCACTTTCGTGTTGAGCTTTGTAGCGATTGAATGAGTGCATTGAATGGTTTAATATTGACTTGTGGCTAGCTCTGAGACTTACTTCATTCCCTTAGGTTTATTTTGTTCCATTTAGTTGTATTTAGTTTGCTTGAGGACAAGCAAATGTTTGGTTTGGGGAAGTTTGATGCGTGTATTTTACATAAACTTTTTAGTCGATTTATGCACGCATTTCTATGTTATTTGGGTGATATTATATCATCATATGCCCCTATTTGGCTACTTTGTACTTTCATTACTATTTTGTAGGTACAAGCTGCGTAGTAGCGAAAACCGAGCCAAAACAGTCCAATTTGCATGCATTTAGGAGAATGGAAGGAATGGGACGGAAGCTCTTGTATGGGAAAGCGTGAAACCGCTCGTAATCAAGTCCAAAGCCATGTCCAACACTGCACGATAGACCAAAAGACCTCGATCGATTATATATTTGGTCGATCGAGGAGAGCTGAAGAGAAAAGTTGCTCGATCGAGCTGTCCTGTGCTCGATCGAGTGGTTGCTGCTGAAAAGTTGCTCGATCGAGTAGAATTGTTACTCGATCGAGTGATTTCCTCCAATAAAGGCCTCGATCGAGTGGCTATTTCCCTCGATCGAGTAGATCCTATCTCGGGCTTTAAGTCCATTAGGTTAATTAGGTTTAGAGTCGTGTTATACACTATATATGACTCTTATTTACGTCATTAGAGGGAGAGCAACTATTATTCAGTTTTAATCATTCAGTAATTAGCAGACATTAATCTTCCATTAATTCTGAACTTTTAATCTTTAGTATACATTCGGGTTATTCTTCGTGGATTGTTCTTTACGCCGGATTTGCTTAGATTGTCAACTACTTTCTCTCTTTTATTCTTACTTTCGTTTTAATCCTTATTACTGTTTTACTCGTCTTGATTAGTGTGTGTTATTGTTTATGCTTATTAACTACGATTTTATTATGTCTATCGTCATATGTTCAATCGTTTTTGTTAGCATAGTTAATAGCATGAGTAGCTAATTCTTTTGTATGTTGGGATGAGGGAAACTGTAGTAGAGGCATGTTAGGATAGATTATTTTAGTTAGTCTTGAATATGAGAATCGATCTTTGCAATTTAATTGAGGTCTAGTTGAATGAGTGCACGCAGGAGACTAGGCTAGGTAGTTAACCCCCGACTGGATCGAGAGATTGGAAGGGAAGGCTTTCTTAGAATTGATAGGTGTGACTCCTAAGAGGACAGAGTTAATAGAAAATCCCTAGGGTGGTTGGAGACGGAGAGGGAGAAAACCATTGCCCTTCTCATTGCTATATGACTGCCTTAGTTGCCCGTAGATGCCGATACGGCCGTAGACCGAATCCTAGCATATTCTCTCTTTATCTGATTTATTCGTTTTAATTTCTTCCTTTATTTTCTCTTCCTTTAATCTTATTTAGTTTAGTTTAAAACCTTTTCAAAACCCCCAGATTGTTTCTTGCAGATTTAGATTTACAGTTAATTAGTTTCCTCCGTGTGGAGATCGACCCTACTTCCGCTATCTTCTTAGTTAGTTGACTTAGGTTTTATTTTTGGTGTATAACGACCACATCAGCATGATTGGGCATCGTCAATATATTGGTATATTTGCATGGATGATAATATGATGGATTTATTCGTGATCTTTGGATGACGTGGCATGGTTTGTTTGTCGAGTCTCAATCTTATCAAACTTATACCGCTAACGGTGAGATGTAAGCCCTAGTGAGCGTATTCGGTTGCCTAAGAGTGTCTTCCCCGAGTCTTTGTATAACATGATGGATTCGGATTTGTATTACATATGCTCTTATCATTATATATTGAATTGCCTCTCTATCCTTATCGTATCTCACATGTATATCTTTATGTATGCATGCTCTACTTTTGTATTTCCTTCTATGTACGTTTAATGTGATATGGCTGGGAGAACCCGGAGTTACTCCCCACTGACTGTGGCGTTCATGTTTTTTCATGGATGAACAGGTTGCTTGATTTGGATGGCTTTTTGCTTATGCTATTTTGGGTTCGGGTGTGAGCTAGCGGGCGTTGTCCCTGGAAGATTCACCTCTAGTTGTTAATTGGCTAGTTTGCTAAACACTTTTACTTTGTTAACATTTCGAGAGACCCCGTCTCTTGGTTGTATTTCGTACTTAGTTTGTAATATTATGACACTCCTCGTATTTTCTATCTTGCATGTATAAAAGTTTTTAAAATACCGTAATTCCGCAAATTAATTCACATGCTTGTATGTTTTATATTTCCGCATTCGCGAGGGTTGTCACAGTTGGTATCAGAGCTTTATCGCTCCCGACGCACACACGTGAACCCTAAACTTAAACTACTTGACCTTGAAATAATAAATGAGAGATGGGTAGACTTAAGGACCTAAGGTGGTAGTCTTTGGTGTACTTGATGTTTTTTAGGTTCTAACTTGTTTGTTGATTGTGTTGAGTGATGTTATGTTTATTTATATCTACCGTCTTAAGGTGGATCATGTGTTACCTAGAAGAAGTATCCTCTACCGAAGATTTGAAGATTGACGAGCTTAATTGAAATGTATTTCTTCCTCATCGATGTTTTCTCTCGTCCTTAATGTATCATGCTCTCTTCCTTCTATCTAAGTGCTTCTTCATCATCTAACTTCTTTTTCCCTTGGAAATTACTCTTGTTACTTTCCTCCTCCTTATCAATTTGTACCATCAACTTCCTTATGTGACCTTTGGTGGACACCATACCCTTTTGTTTGTGGTATATTATACTTGGTCGGAAGAACTTTGAATTTGGTGGAATATTAGTGTTTGTTAGAATGAATTTTGTGATTTGAGGAAAATGGTGTAGATCTAAATTCACCTTATATTGATGATTGGTTGTAACTCTAAGGAAAGGTAGTAAGATAAGTTTAATGATTTTAATGTATAAATGCTTGTCATGACTTGTGTGTAAATAGTTCATGATATTCGATGGTGTAAGGTTGAATGAGTTGGCTATGACTTCTTAACTCATTAGTAATTTAGTCTTTTGGACTTAAAAGTTTAGTATTGTTTTGAAGACCATGCTTATGATATGTCTACTTGGTGTAAATGAGAAGCTTTAAATGATATCTTGAGGTGAGAAATACTTTTGAGGTTAAGCGACTTCTTGTGCATGGTTTCCTATTGTGTGTTTGTGGGTATAGGCTTGGTGGAAGAGCATTTGGCTATAGTTCTTGGATTTAAAGATATGATCTTATCTTATGGTATCGGAGACTCGTTGGAAGTAGTAAGGTTTCGTTGTAAGTTGAACCATATTACTTGAGAATTATGATGTGAGTTATGATGGAAATACCTTGGAATGTTAATGATGATGTTTGACTTGAGGTCGTACTTTGTTAATAATGAACTCGTGGGCTATATGATGTTGATAATGACGTTTTGTTCGGTGTTCTACTTTGTGGCCTTAGGAGTTGAAAAGAGATTAGTATGGAGAATTCCTTATTGGTTCTTCGGTTTTTGAAACCTTTGGGAATGGGTCAAATTATGGAGTTGAGAGAATGTTACTATGCTTGAGTTGCAATTCCGTAATTGGGAATCCGTGTTATATGAAAGGGTGGATGAATTGGGTTGTAATCGATTTGTTAAATCTAGGTGTACCTTACTTTGATGATTGTGGTACGATGGTCCCTTGTAAGAGACTTTTGTTTGGGATGAGTTGCTTTACTATCACCCTAAGCCTGAAAGGAGAAATTTGGTGGATTAAACCTTTATTCGTGGCATCATTCCTTTTCATTTCCATTCTTGAATGTTTTTGTCAAGATTGATCTTTAAGAAATCGCATGCTCGTATCTTCTTTCTTACTCGGATAGCTTCATAACTCTACTATCTGCTTTGTCTCTTTCTTGACCTCGTTATTTTTCAGCGCCCCTCTCTTGTAAGCTCGTGCCTTATTTATTCCCGTGTTCTCCTTGAGATTCCTTATCGTTTTCTATCTCGTTGCTCCTTGATCTTTTCTCTAGTGGATTGGATATTCCGTTTGTAAGGCTCAAAGAATAAGCGTGATGTAATTTGGTTTCTTTAGCTAGAGTATGTGTCCTTGGATTTAGAAAAGTTCATGTGGTATTTCATCATGGGAAATAGGACCTAAACTCTAGGATGAATCCTAATAGTGATAATGTATCTTCTCCTAGTAGTTTTTGATTTGGAGCTTGGTACTCTAGTGTTATTCTGAGAATTTAGTTAATCAGGATAATAGTTCGTTGTTGTTGGGTACTATAACGGTTGCTTGGTATGTCATTTGGGAATTAGATGTCTCTAATTGGTGGATTCTAAAAGAGACTTTACTTTAGGGTAATTAAGCCGTTAACTAAAGTTTGAGGAATATTGTCATAAATGAAAATCGATTCATATTGAGCTTTAGATGATCTAAATGATTTGAATGGTTGTCTGATTGCCAAGTGATTGGTCAATTGTGGTTGGAATTAGTAATTCTCTTTTATTCTTAAGGAATCATAGTTTGAGATTGAGAAATGTTCGTTGCAAGCTTTGAATAGTGAGTGCTCAGTTGTTATGGATTATGGAGTTAGAATGGTGAACCCATTCATCTTGAGGATTAGTAACCACCGTAGTTTGCTAATGTGACTCTTTATATTTGAGGTTTCAGGCGTAGTAATGATCGAATTAAGGATGTTGGCGTATTAAAGAATTCTTATAAGCGATAATGGATTGTGGATTTTCCCTGGTCGTGAGACTTTGGATGATGGGTGAAGCTAGATAATTGTGTTTGATGCTTTGATTGTGTTTTGACTTTCGGGGATGAGAAAGTTCATTGTAAATTTAGGATAATGAGTTTGAAGTAAATTGGATTAAAGGATTTCATGGTAAGTCTCTTTCATGTGGATTGTTAGTTGTGGAGTCGACCGTGCCGATTGATCTTAGAAGATTCTTTGGGATTTGAATAATTGGGAATTTTTACTCGAAGTTTCGTGATTATGAAATATTTTTGTAGGAAATCTGATGATTTAAAATGATGGGTTGCAAATTGGGTAAATTGCATGCTCTTGAGGATTAGAGTATTAGTAGAGTTAGTACTATCGAATTCTTGTAGATCTTCCTGCCGATTTTATTGTCATCTTCCTATCCCTAGGAGTTCGATTTGTTTTGTTTTTGCGTGTTTTGTATATATTTTGTTATCATGAATTGTGAACTTTATGTTCGAGTCGCTCTATGTTTGTGTAATGTCTTGTTATTTGATTTTATCTTTGATTAAACTTTCAACTTTCCATATTATATTTCTAATTCAACGTTTCAAAGAAGTCTAAAGATGGTTTGTGTTCCCTCTTTTTGGAGAAAATGGATTTCTTTTACTTTTATATTTGGATTTTGCGTTTGGTTGGATGTTTGTACTTGTTAGTGGAGACGTCTGATAACTAGTCCTGCACTTACTAACGTTTGTTTGATTTTCGATTTCATTAATTCGACATTGATTTGATTTTGGATAATTAGAGTTCTCGTTCGCGACGAGCATTCTTGTGATTCGTAAATAAAGTTTCGCTCTTATGAAAAATTTCCTTAAACCGTTTCGAGAAGAACCTCGTTTCATAAATATTTTCCCTTATAAAAGTTTTCGTATTAATTTTGAAAACTGATTCTTATCCTTGATACTTTAGTTTTCTATTCGCAAGTTTCGAGGACGAAACTTTTTAAAAGGAGGGGTGATTGTAACACCCGGAAATGTACCCTATTTTTCTAGTGAAAATATTTTACGGATTCTTTTCAGTAATTTTAAGTTTTAATTTAGAATTTATTGTTCCGAGTCGAATTTAGAATTTCCGAGTTCATATTTGGAATTTCCGCGAGATTCCATGAGAATCCCGTCTTAAGGCGAGTTTGACTTTTCTTGACTTTTAAGTCGTCTTTGACTTTTGTTGACTTTTGAGCCGTCTTTGACTTTTGTTGACTTTTTCCTTATACATATCATACTACCACTTAACCTATTTCATTCATTCAACACAATTCCACTTACTTCATCACTAAGAAACCCAAAATCCTTTCTTCCATAATCTTTCCAAGCTTAGATTCATCGTATCTCCTTCGTTTCTTATTGAAATTCACGTAAGTTCGTCTCATTCTTCCCCTCTTACCTTCCTCTATCTGTTATGGTAATAAAATTACCGTCTTTCTCGCTTTTTAAATTATCCGTCTTTCTCAAGGTGAAATATATTCATCTTTTATTACCTAATTGTAGGTGGAGACCAATAGGAACGCTTAGTAATCGATTAAAGACGGGTAAAGGTAACGGTGAATGGTTACTCGATATCATTTACGTGTTTTGCATGCTTTATATGTTAGAAATCGTATTTAGAATACGATTAGAAGCTTAGGAATCATGTTATGATTTATGATTGTTGTTATTTGATGACTGTTGATGATGAAAATTGATTGTTGATAATTATTAGAAGTGAATTAGGAGAATTGAAAATTATAGAAATGGTGTTGTTGTTCTCGGGTGGAATGGTGTTCCTGGCCGAAGGACCGGCTGCCGGTCTAGTGGCCGGCTGGGAATTCACTGCGCCGACCCTTTTTCGTAGAATGATCATATCTCCTTCGTTACTAGTTTGTTTTGGGCTTGTGACCATTCGTTGGAACCGTAAGAGGATAAGCTATCACCTCGACTTAGAATTTCTGCATTCCCATATCTAGAACTCTAGTTATGACCGTTTGAAGTGGACCCTTGTTTTAGTTAGTTTCCAAACTTGTGTTTTGTGTGTAGTTGAGCTCCGAGCCGGGGTACCGGCCGCCTCCCTCCACACCGGCCTGCAACACGGCTGTATTTTTCTTATAAAATCTCTAAAACTTGTAATTCATATTAGTTCGCATGATTCGTTTATCGTATAAGTTTACGTAGTGACTTATAATATTCGTGTTTTGGATATATGATATTTCTTTCGCTTGTATCACATGTTTTGTGACGGTTTTTGGTATGTCCCCCTTTGGGTCGGTTTTTACAAATATTACGGTTTGAGCACTATTTTGTCTTGTGCTTTGTACTCTCATTCCCTTGGCTACCTTTCCGTTCGTAAGGCTGGAATGTCGGAACGGAGAGGTATCCTACTGCTTAATTGCATGTGTTAGTGGGCATACGACGACGTTGTTGGGAGTTGACCGCTATGCGTTGATCGACCCGGCCGTCAAATGTTGTGTACTTGCGAGGTGGTGTTATTTGCATGTAGCGTACCGCTTGTTATGAGGCTTGGCTCTTGTCGCGCTTTCGTGAATTGCTCTCCTCAAATTTGGGGTCCTCGGCGTTAGTGTACGACCGAGTCCTGGAACGAAACGTTACTATGTCGAACCGGGAACCCTGTGCTTTCGGGTTCTGGCCCGCTTGCCTCGGCCCGGGCTTTCTCTCGTCCGTTCGCTCCGGAGTCCAGAGGTCTCCCAGGCCGACTGTACGCATTCGGTAGAGTCTCAGGGAAATGTTATTCCCAGGGAATGCCTGTTAATCATACTTGCAATGGACCGAGGCTAGTGCGTGTCATTTACCGTGGAGTTGTCGTCTTGTGTCGCGTCTTTGAATGCGTGATTTCATGATATTATTCATGGTCATTGCATGATTGGACAACGTCAATGTCTTGGTTCGTGAATGGATGATAATATGTTGGATTTACTGTGATCATCGCATGACTTGACTTGGTTTGTCTGTCGAGTCTCAATCTTATCAAACTTATACCGCTAACGGTGAGATGCAAGCCCTAGTAAGCGTATTCGGTTGCCTAAGAGTGTCTTCCCCGAGTCTTTGAATAACATGATGGATTCGGATTTGTATTCCATATGCTCTTATCATTATTTATCGAATTGCCTATCTATTCTTATCGTATCTCACATGTATATCTATATATGCATGATTTTACTTTTGTAGTTCCTTCTATGTACGTTTAATGTGATATGGCTGGGAGAACCCGGAGTTACTCCCCACTGACTGTGGCGTTCATGTTTTTCATGGATGAACAGGTTGCTTGCTTGGATGACTTTTTGGATATGATATTTTGGGGTTCGGGTGTGAGCTAGCGGGCGTTGTCCATGGAAGTTTCACCTCTAGACGATTTTAGCTAGTTTTGCTAAACACTTGTTCTTTGTTAACATTTGAAGAGACTCCGTCTCTTTGTTGTATTTCCGTACTTAGTTGTAATATTTTGACACTCCTCGTTTTATTTAACTTGCATGTATAAAAGTTTTTAAAACTACCTATTTTCGCAATGTAATTAACATGCTTGTTTGTTTTATTTTTCCGCATTCGCAAGGGTTGTCACAGTTGTCCCCTCATAGGCTAACTCAAGACCACCCCATATTTCCTTGGCAGTAGAACTAGATGAGAAACGATCAAATTCAGTATGAGTCATGCCGTTTTGCAACAGACAAAAAGCTTTTGAATTTTTCTCAGCTTTCTTATAATCTGCCTCAACATAGTCATATTCTTTCTTTTCGATGGAAGTGCCAGTAGCAGATCCAAGCATGATCTTATTAGGACCATTCTTAATGATTAGCCAACACTCCCAATCGTTACCCTTTATGAAATGGGTCATCATATTTTTCCATAAACTGTAGTTCTTCCCATCGAATACGGGACACTTCAGATGTTTGGAATCCATTAAAATAAAATTAAATGCAGCGGAAAATAAATAAAAATAAAACGATAAATGGATCAGACTCCTTGCTGTAAGGCAATCAAGAGCACGAGGCTTTGATACCAATTGTAGAGTCTATTGATCGAATACGAAAGAGGGGGGGGGGGGGGGGAATTGAGTATTAAAAACTAGCCCCACTTTTTCGATTTATACTATATGTAATCAATTATTTGATCTTATGGATTAAAATAAACTAATTAATTAATCAAAGTAAGCGCGAATAAACGAAATAACGAAAAGTAAAGAGATAAGAGAGAGGCACACGATTTTTGAAGTGGTTCAGTTTCACACGTTGAAACCTACGTCCACTATTCTCGATTAATAATTTTTAGTACCTTTCTACGGATTACAAAAATTATCAACCCACTAGTATAATCAACACTATGATTATAACTCAAGGTGAGTATCGCTAAATACTCTATACTATCTTACGCTAATAAGAAAGTACAATATAACTCACACAAATTCCCGTTAAAGAATTGTAAGCTTATAATGATGTACTATTATCCAATAACGTATTTCACTCAAGCGATTGATAATAATTTATGCACGACTCTTTTAAAAACAAACTCTAAAAATAATAGATATTTGCTCAAAGGTTTGCTTTAAAACGATTTTGGAAAATCAACAAAAGTAAAATAAATAGCCGTGTGAAGTATGTGTATTTCGTGTATTTTACAGTTTGTATGTGAATGAGTATTTATAGTAGTAGAATCATAGTAGATCTAAAACCCTAGAATAATATTTAATAAAGATACTTATCTTATCACAAAATAATATTTGCTTATCTTTTAGAAATATCTTTATCTCAAAATATTATTTGGTTTATCTTATAAAAATATATTTATCTTAATATCTCAAAATATTGTTGTAAAGATATAGTAGAATCCTAGATTAGGTAAACTAGGGAAACAAACCTAAGGAGGCCGGATTCACCTAGCTCACGAAACCCTAGGAGGCACACATCCCAAGGAGGCACAAACACTAGGTTTCACGAAACCCTAGGTGGCTCAAACACTAGGTGGGCTAATTAGGTAAACAACAAATTGAGATAGAATATATTAGAAACCCTAGGTAGCATGACAACCCATAAGTTGTATTACTAACCAATAGAATCTCATAAATATATTCTCCATTAAAATAATTGATAAATATAAAAATACTCTTTCACTTTTGAAAACATTTCAAAACATTTTATTTCCAAAATCATACATCAATATTTTATCATCCAAAGTCATAGACTAAAGCTATAACTTTTGAACATAAAATCTCTCGAATGGATTAGTTACCGAATGACGACCTATACAATCTAATCTTCACAAAGATCTTCAGTATACGGATCATCTCTTCATCTTGATCACAAAGACCCTCCATCTCGAGTCTTGTGTAGTTTGATGTAGATCTTGTTTGAAGCGATTTTCTTTAAAGTTATGCTTGGTTAGCTATAACTTCCATGTTCACTTCCAAAGTTATTCCTGAAGTTGTTATAACTTTGTCTGACAGACTTTATCAAAGTTATGCCTAACTTTGATCTTTCTTCTCATAATTGTTGCTAGCTATAATAAGACTAAAGCACACAATTACACGCATATGATATATCGAGTAAAACATATTATTACGTAAACACATGTCATTATCAAAACTATGAAATTGGTCCAACATTGCGTTTTCGCGATAAGTCGACTCGAAAGTATGCAGAAAGTTCTCTCGTAAGACGATCGAAAACCGATTAATTAAAACGTGACGGGAACCCAAAAGAATCCGAGCTTACGTGGTCGATTGATAAAGCACGTAGATTTCAAAATGCTTAGAGCAAGGTCTAGAATGCAAAGAGAGAGAAAGAAGTGGCGGAACACTCGCAGAAAGAAATCTAGAAAATATTTCGGAAACATGCAAAACGAGATGGGGAAGAGACGCATCAGGCACTGCGACTCTTGAAAGAGGCGCAACAGGCACTGCGACTCTTGGAAGAGGCGCAGCGCCCGCTACGTTATTTCCCAAGCACTTTCCTACTTTGAAAGAAAGATTTCCGCCTTTGTTTATGGAATTGCGGTAGATTTCGAATTCTTCCTAAAAAAAATACGGATATATTTTACCAAGAAAGATTAGTTTTGAAATATTAAAATAACCGGAATATTCTCGAGCGTTCATACACGTTTTTAAAAGACGGTTTATAGAAAATGAAGCGGTTTTTTGACCCAGGCTCCAAATAAACTCTAATGACTGTCAAAATGTAGATGACGACCAAGAGGTAGACACAAGTGTTTGCGCTATCACTTGACGAATAACTTACGAACTGTCATAAAACGTTTCGTATACCAAACATCGGCCCAATCATCACTGGGTGGTTGGCGGAAGAGGTAGATTCGAGGTATCTACAGAGCCCCCACTTTGACTGAGGCTTGGACAAGGCAAAAGTAAAACTATACCCATCAGGTCAATCAAAGATTACAAGCTGACAACTATGGCGACGCGAGATGATTCAAGGGGTCCAAACCAAGAACCTGTCCTCGGGAACATTTTAAAGTCTGTCGACTATCATGGAGGGTCGTTAAAGTCCGTTAGACTACGTACAAAAGCTCACCAGCCATTAGAAGGAGTCATACCTAAGGATCTTCTTATGTGAGGTTACGTTATGAGGCTCGCCACCCGCTAAATGGGGAAAGTAATGAGGCTCGCCAGCCGTTGAGTAGGGGTGCGTAATAAAGCTCGCCAACCGTTAAAAAGGCGCGTGATGAAGATCGCATGCTGCTGAAAAAGGCGCGTAGTGAGGCTCGCCAGCCGTTGAAATAGCGTATGTTGGGAAAGTCTTCCTGCCGTTGAATGGGAATGTTGTGAGAAACTTCATGCGTCTGTCTTCAGGCGAACTCTCGTTGGAGTAGATCGTACATGAGAATATGTCTGTGTCTTTCTTCAGGCGCACTCTTGCTAGGGAAAGATATATTGAATGGATTTGGGCCCACAAGCAACAAACTTGTAATATCCAAACTCCGAAGTAGAGCTTTGCTGGGAAAAGGGTGCAACGAGAGATGTAACTCCGCTGGGTGTTACTTGAAACCGCTTGAAAAAGTTGTTTGACGTTGCATGAAATTGCCGGGGATTGCTTTAAAATAACTGAAGTCGCTGGGGATTGGTTGATATAACTGAAGTCGCTGGGGATTGCTTGAAATGACTGAAGTCGCTGGGGATTGTTTGAAATGAATGAAGTCGCTGAGGGACACAAGAGCCAGGGTTTTTCTTACGATGTCTATAAGAGATCGAGGTGGCAAGCGTCAAGCCCCCAGCTTACCTCGAGGTACTGGAGTACAATTTTCAAATTTTTGTTTTTGCATAGGAATGCACTTGATTTTAATGCAGGTGGCATTGTCTCGGCATGTAGCATTATGGAGGGTGGCCAAATTGAGACACTCAAAGGTGGCCGACATCGACAGATATGAACCTCTCGTTCCTTGTTCATTTTGTTGTATTGTGAAGGGAAGTGATTTCAAATGTGGCATTTCTTTGCAGAGAATCTCAGAGTGCGAGTTGGCATAGTCTTGTGAGGAGATAGCTTGTTCGTTGAGGGAGCTAGAGGACAGAGTCACTGAGATTGTTGCTCTCAAGGTTCTAGCTCGGCTTGGTTATGAGGATTATTTGTCTTTTGCTATTGGTTTGTACATTTTGGCTTTGTTTTGCACATTATGGATTTTGCCTCGGGCCAGAGCCTCCAGTTTTGAATTTTGGACTTGCTTTGCATTGTGAATTTCGATTCAGGATTTTGGAATTGGTTTTAGTTTTGGCTATTGGCTTTAGCTTTTGCTTTTGGCTTTGTCTTTGGCATGGGCAAAAGCCCCCAATTTCTGATTTTTTGTTTTGGGCGAGAGCCCTAGATTTGGATTTTGACTGTATTTGACGAGAGCCCCCAGTTTGAAGTACATGCCTCTTTTGGTTGTATTTGATGGCCAGAGTTTTTCTGCTGTTGACTGTTTTCTGTCCCTGCAGGTTAGTCTGAAAACAAAACAGGTATGGTAGATGACGGTTTGCTAGAACCCATGGCAAGTGTATTAAATTGTTTGGCATAGTATGCAATTTGTCTTTATCTGGTAGTCATATGAAATATAGGATTCGACGAATTGGGTAGAAAAATGAAGTTTGCAAACCTAGAGGTCACTTAGAGATACGACGATCAAAGATTTGTTTTTGTTGGTGGAAATGTAAGTAATCATTAATCAATGCCTCAAATTAGAGGCAAGCGCCTATTACAGGAGAAAGGATAACTAGATAAGCATCCAATCACAACTACAACAAAATCATAAAATAGAATGAAAACACAAGAGTTAATTAAATGATTCAGATTCGAGTACAATAAACTAAATCTGAATGCTTGATTCCACTCTTCATCAAGCCTACGAGTCGAAATTTGCAGTCCCTATGAACATTGGATATCAGAGATACCGGACGAGTAACATACCCCTCAGCATGGCAGATATTTCTAACTTGCCAGATGTTATACAAGACATCATTCACAAGAGAACAAAATAATTGTCTCCTGAACCCTGAGATCTTCCTTAGCTTGAGCATAGTACCAGAAGTAAAAGGATAATCAATCCTCATGTGCAACCAATCAACCAGTAGCTGCAAACATTGGTTAACATAAAAACATTCTTGAAATAAATGGATATGAGATTCATTTGCAGTATCACACTGATAGCATACTTGCTGCTGAGAGATGCAAAACTTATGGAGTCTATCTAGAGTCAAGAGCCTCTCCTTCTTCAAAAGCCAAGTAAAAAAGATATGCTTCTGAATATATTGAAATTATTCCAAACTTCAGTGTTCCAGGAAACAACAGCATGATCATTTGTTTCAGCAAGCCAATTATAACCTTTCGAGATAGTATAATTCTCATGAGTATCCAACCATTGATCATTAGAGAATGCCACCTTAAACTTGTTCTTAACCTCACAAATTTTCCTCCAAGCCCATGAAGTATTAAGTGAAGGCTCATAGTCAAGCCATGGTCTTCCCTTAAGATAAATGTTGTCCACCCATTTTATCCACATATGATCTTTCTTGATAACAAGCCACCATACCAACTTACCTATAGCTGCCAAGTTCCACACACTACTATCCACCAGACGCAGACACCCCATTCTTCTTTCCTTTACACAAGACATCCCAAGACACTAATGGAGCTTTAGATAAGGAGTCAGACCTATTCCAAAGAAAGTTCCTACAGAGAGCCTTAATTCTATCCATTACTCCTACAGGAAGAACAAAAATTTGAAACCAATAATGGTGGATAGTAGATAAGACAGACTTGACAAGAATAAGCCTACAATTATAAGATATTTTCCTACTATTCCACCTCCTAATCGTAGCAATCATTCTTTCCACTAGGATATGATATTCAATTTTACTAAGTCTCTTGTGGGAGATAGTCACACCAAGATACTTAAAAGGTCACTTGCCTCTCTTAAATCCAGTAAAGTTTAGGATATACTCATGAATATCAGGCTTAATTCCATTCAAGACCACATCGGACTTATCAGAGCTAATATTCAGGCCAGAAGCAGTAGAAAAACAAGAGAAAGCTTCCTGAATTATAACAATTGATCTGATATCACCTTTGCAAACAATTAGAACATCATCAGGAAACATAAGGTGAGACAACTTGATCCTATTACACAGTGGGTGATATTTAAAGCTAGGCAAAGCACATGCCACATCCATCACACGACTAAGGTATTCCGTGCAAAAAGTGAACAAAATAGGGGAAATAGAGTCACCTTGCCTCAACCCTCTCTTCCCAGGGAAGAAACCATTAGGTTGACCATTAATAACAATAGAATAAGAAGGAGAGGTCACACAAGCCATAATAAGACCAATCAGACGAGGAGGAAAATTCAGACTCACCAGCATATTCCATATAAATTCCCACTCAATTGAATCATAGGCTTTTCTCAAATCAATTTTCATTAAACATCTAGGGGACACACACTTCCTATTATACAGCCTCACAAGGTCCCGACTGATAAAAATGTTACCCTAAATGCTCCTTCCTTGGATGAAAGCAGCTTGGGCAGGATTAATGATGTTGTTAAGACCAATACATACTCTCTCACAAAGGATTTTAGAGATAATTTTATACAGAACATTACATCAAGCTATCGTTTTAAACTGAGTTACATTAACAAGATTCTCCACCTTAGGAATCAAGACAAGATTAGTGGAATTAATTTGCCAAAGGAGCTTACCAGCCTGAAAGAAATCCTGAATAGCAAGAATGATATCCTCCTTCACAACATCCCAACCAGGTTTAAAGAAACAACTTGAGTACCCATCAGGCCCCGGACTCTTATCATTGGGAAAAAACATTAGGAAAGAACTAGTGCCCTTAGAAGTCCCGAGCAGAGCCTTATAAAAGTTAACAAATGCCTGGATAAGGTGATCAGGCTCTTTACAAACCTCTTGAGGCAGATTCAATAATCAAGACCTTATTTCTTACTTGTCTCTGCCTAATATCTTGATGAAACAAAGAGAAGTTACAATCCACTTCCTTAGCCCAAGAACACTTGTTTTTTTGTCTCAAGAACTCATCACGAGCTGCATCCAACAGAAGGAAACTAGTTCTTGCCTGATATTGAATATCCATTAAACTAGTATTTCTAGGATCACCCTGCAGATTTAATTGACACTCCCGGAGTACCTTAAAAGCAATATCTGCATTTCTCTCAATATCAGCAAAGAGATTCTTATTGAGAGCCTTGAGTTGATACTTCGGACTCTTCATCTTTTTAACTACTCTGAACATAGGAGAGCCATACACATACTGATGCCACCCACTCTTCAGGATAGACAGGAATTCTTCAGTCCTATTCCAAATATTAAAGAATTTTAAATGACGGATAATGGAATGACTTAGTACTAGCATACTCAACAATACACACGGAATGGGTAAAATACTCTTTAGGGAAGAAGTGAGCATAATAATCAGGCCACCTATTGAACCAAGTATCATTAATAAATACTCTGTCAATTCGACTAAACACCCTTGTGTCACTTTGTCGTTTATCGTTCCAAGTAAAGAACGCTCCAGAAGATTTCATCTCATGAAGGTCACACAAACTGACAGCATTCTGAAATGGAGCCATTTCACTATCCTTAACAATCTGTCCAATCCTTTCATTAGAATATAACTCATTATTTAAATCCACAAGCACACACCAAGGATCACACATATTCAATCTAATGAGTTTCTCTGAAAGATCCCTTCTATCTTCAACCTTACTGAACCCATACACAAAAGTTATGTACAAAATCTAATTAGTCAAACAATCAGAGACCTTCAAGTGAATATATTGGGCATCAATTTCCAAAACATCCACACTAACATTAGTACTCTTCCAAATCACCAAGATTCTAGCATTAGTATGACAATAAGAATTATGACAAAGAGACCAACTATGACAAATGTTATACGCAATTTTATTCAGAGAACCAGGTTTAACTCTGGTCTCTAGGAGCCCAAATAAGTCAACAACATGATGATGTAGGAACCACATAACATCTTTTTGTTTTTTAAAACTATCCAGACCCCTTATATTCCAAGCTCCGAACTTAGTCATGGGATGAGGAGGAATCTATCCCACCCCCTTTGTCCACCATTTCAGCACACCCAATAATGCAGCATTAAAATTCATCATGAAATTAACCTCCTTGTTCTCATGTAATTTTTACTCATGTCTAGTGAGCATATAAATTACCCGAGCCGGGGTTAAATTAGAACATTGACCAACATGAAGAGGGGTAGTTACTAGAGTAACATTATTTTGGTTTGAAAAGCACTCAGTCTTCCCTGATTGCCCCCAGAATTAGAAACAACAGCATGTGCAGGAGTATTTTTCGTAGCATTCAAGGAAGGGAATTCTATGGGATCTAGCTATGACACCTGTGGAACCACTTTCCTTTGCCCGACCTGTTTGTTCACAACAGGCTCGATAGGCTGCTTCCTCCCCCCAACTCCTGTTCTGCATACCTCCTCGCGATGCCCAACTTCTTTACAGCTCTTACAAATGACTGGAATCCAATCATATTCAATTGTGACACATACCTCATTACATAGTTCATCTTGAAAATATATTTTATCCGGAAACTTTTGTTCAATATCCACCTCCACCATAAGTCGCGCATAACCCAGATAAGCACGAATGAGGGTAATATCATCAATACTAAAAAAAAGTACCAATTAGAGCCGCCAACTTCTCAAGACACTTATTACCCCATAATTTCAAATCTAAACCTACTAATTTAACCCATATAGGAACCCTATTCACATAAGCCTTAGTAATTTTGACATTAGGATCCTAAGGGCGCAAAATAAGCGGTTTACCATCAAACAGAGCCATTCCACGAGCCAATACAAGATCTTTATGTTCATAGTCGCAAAACGTACAACAAATAGACCATTTGGGAGAAAGGATACATATGAAACGATATAATCCTTCCAAACTCGCCTGAGAAAATGTTCCAAAATCCCCTTAGGAGGGTTAGCACCCATAACATACCCATACACAAAGGTAGACCAAAAATCAATCTCATCTTGCACATCTGATACATCAAGTTTAAGTACAGAATTACCTATATTTTCCAACACATCAGTTTCTGCAATCGTAGGAAGTTCAGTACTGGCACTATTAGGAATGTCTTTCTTCTTAGAGCGATTAACCACCTGCTGCCATCCAACACCATCATCAGCATGATGAAAAATATCCTTGTCCACATCAACCTGACGAAAGGGGTTAGTCACCGCTCCTGTCGAACTCTTGCTATTTCCTTGGTTTTAGTTTCTAGACTAACATAATGTTTTTTATTTCTTTGAGATTCGGTTGACACAATACTAGGTTATTATTATCAAAATATTATTGAGTGAATATTATCAATGTCTATTATATTACTATTGAATTTTACTATAAAAGATTGATAATCAAAGATGATTTTGGCTATTGCACAAAACCCTAGAAGCACAAAGAAGGAGCTTTCTCTCTCCAACTTTCACTCTCATCTCTCCAACTTTTAGTTATGGTCAAGGAATTTTCAAACCGCAAGATATGGAAAAGGTGGTAAATGCACGCCGTTGTTAAGGCTTATTCTTAGAGGTCGAGTGATCTACACTAAAGAGATACGACCTAAAGTATGTTGAGTCTATTCTACTATTTAAGGGTAAAAAGTAGAACAAGTGACTAATAAAAAGTACATGTACACTTTTTTCCTTTTGGTTTTTGGCAACTCAAAGAGGACTGGGATAGTCCTATTTATTAAAAAATGCTAATATAGTGAAGACAAACAGCCCCTTTTAGATGTCGTACTTAATTCTTCTTCCTAGCACAGTTAAGTATTTGAAAGACTTTTTGTTTTGGTATCTCAGGTGGTATGCATAAACGGGTCTCAAATTGTCCACGCACGTTTAGAGAAGAGTAGCTTCATCTTCAAGTTCAACAAGCAGTGTGCTAGTCTTCCTCCACCTTCTTAGGAAGTTGGTGAAACTTTCTTTCTTATTTTGGGTAAGCACCTCTAGAGTATGCATATTGACTTGAATCTCAGCATTCTCTACGTATTACATGACGAACTCAATTGCGGTATCATCGCAGGTTGCAATTTTCTTGTGTTCTAGAGAATAGAACCACTTCTTAGGAATGGTGTCAAGAGATGAAGGAAAGATCCTTAAGAACATCTCAATAGACATGTAATCTTAGAAAGCACGAATATGATTCAAGGGGTTCTCATGTCCCTTGAACTTTGGGATGTCAGTCATGTTGAAGTTGGTTGTCAATTGAGTACTTACAGCATCATATTTGCGATTATTTTCCCTGTAGATGTCACCTCCCTTGAGGTACGTTAGTTGATCCACCAAGTATTGGAGTCTCTTTTCAGTTCCAGTAAGAACTGGTGGGTGATCCACCAAGTGTGGTTGTAGGAGTGATGACTCGAAGTGGAGAAAAGACGATTTTGAATGGACATTTGGGCAGAGTTTTGACTCATTATGCGCTACTTTAGGCCACCTTTCTAAATGTTTTATAGTTTTAAGAATGATTTTTTTTGTTTTTTAAAAATTCGCCATGGTTTTATTTAAAAAATGGGGATCATGTATAGGTTAAACACATTTATACATGCATTATATCGGTATGCTGAGTGCTTTTAAAAGGTTTTGGTTTAAAAAGTGGGTTGCCATGCCAAGCAATCAAACTCGGGTCTTTGGAGAGAACCGCGCCAAACATGAGTAAGGTCGGTTCCTAACCTAATTCCTCGAGTAGTGAAAGCTCTTGATACTAACATGAGTATGTACAGCGGTATGGTTGACGTCAATCGCTATCCATCCTCAGGCCCACATAAGAATTTGGACCGCCCGGACAAGACGATTGGTCGAAATGGGTTGGGTTGGGCCTAGGAAGGCCGAATTAAACGACCTAAGAAGTTGGAGTAATGCAAACCGATAACGGTCTTGTACAAACTATTCCCTAACCTTGTTTAAGTTTCACCCTAGGTAACACGTAAGTGTATAATCTCCAGCAGAGTCGCCAAACTGTGATACACGGATTGGTGATCCTTGCCGAACTGTGGTACAGAGGGAACCACGGAGGGGCGCACTTGGATGGACCAGCGTAGAAATACGCATTTGTGGGTCGCCACCAATTTTTATGGAAAATTGGAACCGTTCGAATACCTAACGCATGTCAAGACATAAACTGATGACATGAAAACTAAGAACTCGTTCCCTGATGAGTGCATTTTGTATAGACCTTTTAGCCGTATTTGCAAGGATTTCCATGCTTATGTAGTAGTGTTTTACTAAAAATGTCCCCCGAATAGTCTACTTTGGTTTGTTTTGTAATATATGCAGATATGGACCAGAATGAGGGAAAACTAGCTATTTTGTAGCTCCTCAAGCATGCATAAGTGAGTCGGAAAGGAATCTTGGTGTCTCGGAATGCATGAAGTCGTGTTATAGGAATGGAAGAACGAAATCCATGAGCAAAACACTCGTTCGAGGTGTAAAAGCCTTCGATCGACTATTTTATTACTTAGAAGACCTCGATCAAGCATTGTTCTGCTCGATCGAGCTGCTGGCCTTGGAAGTTTTACTCGATCGACCACTATGGTCAGTCGATCGAGTGTTCCTATCTCAAACTTTCCTCGATCGAGTACTTTTGACAGCAAATTCTGCTCGATCGAGAGGTTACATGCCGATGGGCTTCGCGAGATAGTGTGTTAAGCAATAGACGCCTTGTAATTTGTTATTTTTCATTTTTTTTACTTAAGAGTGAAAAAAAAGAATAATGGGGACGACTTCGGACCCTAGACTTTATCTTTCACTTTGATTCTGGATCTGAATTTGAGGACTTCTTCCGACTTTCTTCTTCTTTCAACTTTGGGTATTATTGTTCTTGAATTCAATTAGCTATTTCTCTATGTCTTTTTGTTTCTTAATTATTATTATTGTTGTTCTTCGTTCAATTATGCGTAGCTAATTCCTTTGCTAGGATTTTGGGGAACCGTGGCTTAGGTAAGATGAATTGATTAGTAATCTTTAAATTAGGTTTGGATGCAATCATCGCATTTAATAGCTTTTAATTGTTTGAGTCGACGCAATCAATTGACTGACTTGATACCCCCTTGACCTAGATGGAGAGATTGGAAAAGGACAGATCCGTGATGAACATTGGGATTATGCTAATGAGGACGAGAGCTAAGTTAGTATATTTTAGGGCGAATAGCGGACCGAAAGGACCTTTTCACTACCCGCAAACCTGTATAGACTTTACTTTGAATTTAATCCTGACCCTAGATGCCATGGGGAACCGACGATCCTAGTTCTTCTCCTATCTATTATTTCATTCTTTATTACTCTTCCCTTTTTCTCTTGTAGTGTTAGAAAATCAATTAAACAAAACCCCCAATTCCGATACTTTGGCAGACTTAGCAAGTTATAGGATTCCCTCTCACCGTGGATTCGACACCCGACAGCCTGTACTGCATTTTGTTGAGACCATTAGGTTTTATCTTTCATAAGGTTGCGACAGCCGTACCAAAGTTTGGCGCCGTTGCCGGGGAGACGGTGTAATTTTGTAGCTTTGTTTAGTTTGTCTTTGGTCTCAAGGGACTTATTCCTTGAGGTTGTTCTCATATTTGAGTTAGTGTTTAGTATTTGCAGGTATAAACCCTAAAAAAGGACCATTTGAACCTGCTGCTGCTGTAACTTTTCTGCAGGATGCCTAAGATTGCGCGTCATTCTAAGCCCAGTGCCGAGACTCTACCTAGGGGAACTACTCTCCATCTTGCTGATGAGGGTACCTTCACAATACATCCGTCTTACTACAGTTTAGTGGAGCGGAATTTATTCGGGGGTATGGTAGATGAAGACCCAGCTAGGCATGTAGAGGTATTTACAGACTATTGTTCCGCCATTCTTGTAGTTGCTGGTGTGATGCAAGACAAGGTAAAGGAATTCCTTTTTCCTTTTTCCTTGACTGATGATGCTAAGGATTGGTGGAGAGATTTAGATAGGAAGGCTGCTGGGGTTAAAGATTGGAGTTCGTTAGCTCTAGCCTTCTATAGACGGAATTTTCCTCCTCAGCGAACCAATGCGCTGCACAGCCAGATCACGAATTTTACTCAATCTACTACTGAAGATTTAAGTGTAGCATGGGCCAGGTTCAAGAAGCTTGTTCGCTCAGTTCCGCATCACGGGTTTGAGCAATGTTTTTTGTGCAACCAATTTTACAATGGGTTGCTTTATGAGCAAAGAATGGTTCTGGATGCCGCTGCACGAGGGAGGTTTCAGGCTAATGTGGAGGATGATGAAGGGTGGCCACTTATGGAAAATATAGCCATCCATTCTGCTAGCTACGGTAATCCTAGAGCGGAAAGAAGGAGAGCCACTGTTGTTGAAGAAATTCATGTGGTAGATACAGGGAATTTAGTTGAAATACACCAAGTTGAAGCTATTGAGATGGTTTGTGGTAGATGTGGTAATGAAGGACACGACCCTATTACTTGTTTGACTGATTCAGTAAGGGTTCTTGCTTATAGGAAATTCAAGCAAGGGGGTTCTTTTTCCGAGTTATATGCCGAGTTAACTGCTGCAAAATCTCAACCACCCGTAGATGAAGGCAAGGTACTCATTACCCAAGCCGAATATGAAGATCTCAAGGCCACTATCAATGCGCAAAAGCTTGAGCAATAATCAAGTGCGGATACCCTCTGGAAACTGCTCGACAGATGCAATTCACCCTTCCCAAACAATGACCCAGTCAATGCCATAAATCTGAGAAGTGGTCGTGCTTATGACGGTCTTGTACACGTCCCTGAAAGCACACGTACCATAGTCGATGATGTCTCAGACGAATTAATTGAAGATGTGCAGAGAAGTGATCGATCGACTGAAAACAACGATCGATCGAAGCGTTTAGCTAAGGAAACTACTCGATCGAGTAAACCCACCTCTCGATCGAGTAGTCCTTCTGAAGAAAGTCTTCGATCGGGTAGTATACCTACTCGATCGAGTAACCTGGTCATAGGAGATCCTCGATCGAGTAGCCCTTCCACTCGATCGAAGGGAAATGAGGAAGGAATCACTCGATCGAGTGAACTGATGTCTCGATCGAGTGAATGTTAGACATCAGGCACGCAAATTGAGGTTGTGTGTGATGAAGTACCCTCCCCTTCTGCGAAGGTACCGAGTAAAGAGAAAATTGGGGACCCGCTTCCGGTGGTCAGAGCCCCATACCCAGGTCGTCTGCGCGATTCAAAGACGGAGAAACAGTTCAACAAATTTGTAGACATGGTTAAAAACATTCAGGTAGCTGTACCTTTTGCCGAGCTAATCACTCAAGTACCCCCTTACGCCAAATTTATGAAAGACATTGTTACGCATAAGAAGGCACTTGAGGATTTCGCTACTGTCGCTTTTATGGAAGAGTCTAGTAGTTTAATTCTGAATAATTCTCCCCCTAAATTAAAGGATCCGGGTAGTTTCTCTATTACTTGTGTTATAGGAGATGTCGTGATAGATAAGGCACTATGTGATCTTGGAGCTAGTGTAAGTGTCATGCCTTATTCTATCTTGTGACACCCTCAAATTTGCGGAAAGAAAAAAAATAATTTAAATACATAACGAAGGGTGTCATAAATAAAAAGGTTCATTACAAAAGAAAATTTAATATTATACATAAGAATTATACAAGACGGGAGACATATCTCCCGTATAAATACGGAAATAAAAGAGTGTATAATAATATACAATCTAAGAACCGAATATAGGTCCAAGGTAAATACTTCGCTCGCTAGCTCGTCAATGTACCCCAAATATGCATCACCACCTGTTCGACCGCATTAAATATAAACACGTAAGCCACAGTCAGTGGGGAGTAACTCCGAGTTCTCCCAGCCACGAAATGTCGAGTTTAATGAAACATGAATAACATAAAAGCAATGTATATGGAAAATACAAAACTTAAACATATATGATATGCTTTTCATGTTATGAAACAGATAACTAACAAATAACCTAGCATGTGAAAGCTATCATGTGAAACCGATAATAAACTATAACTCGAGTAGGGAAGCTGGTATG